>JAVYIG010006654.1:0-113967 GCA_035222895.1 Strongylocentrotus droebachiensis | reverse complement strand
CTGATCTTCTCTTGTTCCATTTGCTATTTTTTGTTCTTTCCTATCAACTTTCTGTTATATAAAATGTAATTTTCATAATAATATCTATAATGTTCTCTCGGTAAACTGTGTTAATTTTATTATGGGCGTTCCCAACTCAAGCTACGCTTTCCGGGTTTTCGCCTCCTTCCGTATCTGAATTATTTACTGTATACTCTATGTTGAAATAATTGTTACAATTATCATGGTTATATACATTGTGTTTCATATTGTACTGTTGAGAAGGAAATAAATGTTAATAAATACAATACAAAATGTTAGTTTAGGCCTAGTAATCTCTTTCATAAAGTCATAATTTTTATATTTTTTGACTTGCAGTATGCTGTATCTGGGGGTACTGTTTTCCGCAAAACATCCTAATCGAGTGAACGTAGAGGAGACGAGTGGTATGAACCATACCTCTCACATGTTCACACCACCATCATCGTCATCAGACGAAAAACTACACGGTATCAACACGGTTCGGCGCCCAAACGGGCTCCTATTAAGAGTATTATCGCATGATGGCGCTGTCATTCTACTCCCTCGCGATGCGGCTGCTGGTGGAGGGGGAAGAAGTTTCTCATATCACTATGGTAACGAGATGACAGGGCTGAGAGAAGGGTGTGCACTACCAACACGCGATATAAGTAAGATACCAAGACTACTGTTTCTTACAATAAAGCTGAAATGAATTATTACGTAAAGGTGGAACTGTGGTGATATCCGTATTGACGACTCCCCTCTCGCTTGTTTACAAAGATCATCCCTCTATTTCTCTCCCCATGTCATTTTTAAATAGTCCTTCTGTCTCTTCGTTCATTTCGTCTTTTTTTCTTTCCCTTTTTTCATTGATAAGGTTTCCAAGGTGGTCCATCACTGACAATCTTTCTCTTCAAAACTTGTTCAACATTATTGTTGACTCCTCTTGTTTGTTTGTTAAACGATGAAGGGACTATTGTTGTTGGAATGGCCTTTGCCCCTAAAATCTCACCATCATGGTCAACATTAATTGACTTTATGTTTTGCATGTTTTTCACCAAATGATAGCTAGACCTTGGAAGGAGATAGCCTTACTTGTGTTCCTTTATCTCGAATGATGAGGGTATTTTTCACATTCTTTCCACATTAAAAACAGATATATTAATATAAGTAAACTCGAGCTTTCAAGTACATGTACATGCAAGATAAGTTTTCAACAAATAAGCCTAATTTCATTATCTTAGTCCCTTCATTTCAGTTATAGAAATCTTGTTTTCGTTGGTCCGACAGTAACTGTAATGACTATACTACCCTATTACAGTAAACTCTTGACTACATGACTTAACTTTCTAGTTTGTTCTCTTTTACCACAGTGCTATCAGTCTGCCATCTTACGACCAAGCAATGTCTTGCCCAGTCCTTCTCTCTACCTCCAGTTCTCAATATCCACCTCATTCTCCATCATCCCATCAATGTACTACACCATCAGCTGTCGGTTACACGGTAGATGCCTAGCAGCGGCACAGCGCAGGAGAGCGAGGAAGGTTTCATGAGAAGGAGCGTCAAAGGAACCAATGAACCTCAAGCATTACAAACGTCCGGAGTTGATATTTCTATGCAACGTGATCAATCTGAGAGAACTACATCGGGCTCGGCATCTGACTTAATTCACTCTCCTCTCCCTCCATATATTCCTCTTTCGCCTCCTCAACCTCCTCCTCCTCCTCCTTATCAACCGTTATCACAATGATAGAAATGATAAGCCTACCGTCCATTCAAGCCCTTTTTTGTATCCAGTAGAGGGTCGCGATCCGCCCCGCCCCCCCCCCCCTCGCCCCACTCCTCTTTCACCCATCTCCCTCTCTTCGTCAGCCTTATCTATACCCCCATCTTATCTTCTCCCTTTCCCTCCCTCTCCACATCTCTATGTTTTGTACCTGTATCTGTCTACCCATTTCTATTTATCTCCCCCTCTCTTTATCTGTCTCCATTCATTCCCCTCTTCTCTTCTCCTCATCCCCCGCCCCCCTCTCTTTACTTATCACGTTTATATTAAGATACTAGAGTTACAGAATATTAAGATTGTGGTAAACTGCCATGCAGCAAATGCCCCGCCCAAACTTTTCGTAATCGCTACAACCTCTTACGAATGCATTTACCTTCGACCTACAATGTACTCGCTTGTATAATGATAATACTTATAATTTGAAGTGTAATGTTTAACCTTTAGACTAGAGTCCGCATGTTTACCGTGTTTATCAGTTTAAACAATCATGTCGAGGTTCTGCCGTAACCTCAAGTTAGTATGCGATAAACACATCTTACTGTACCCTTCTCAATGTACATACAGCCATGTAGGGTCCATGGTACAGGCAAACTCATTTTAAATTAGACCAATGATTAGACTAACGAGTGGTACATCTAACAACCGATAATCATACTTGATGTGCAATTCTATACAGACGGAAAATATCAAAACGATGGATGTATTTTTGTATAGCAATGTAGCTTATCGCATCAGCTATTTTAAGTCATCAGGGTAGAGGCCTATTCTTTCACCTCGGATTGGACCTGTTTCAGATGTGTACGTACTGCTGATGCCGGGACCGTTGATCAAGGTTTCTTTGATTTCAGTCATGAAAGACTACTTCTGATCAAGTCGACAGACATGCGGATAACCATAATAATGGATGTGAATTAAATGTACAAAACATCGAGCAGAATGTCGACAATCAGCAAACTACATTCGAAATAACGGACGAAAACATTGCCATCAGCTGTCAATGAAACATTACCGGTCAATACAACATCGCAAGTAACGACGGACAGCGCCAGTCATGATGACACAACCAGTATTTCAAAATTTACCAGCTTCCATATCTCCGGACAGCTCAATACCTTCGGACTGCCCGACATCACCGGACAACTTGACAAATCCAGACAACTCCAGGTCTCCGGACAGTTTAACATCTCTAGGCAACTTGGCATCTCCGGATAACCCAACATCTCCGGACAACTCGACATCTCTGGATAACCCAACATCTCCGGACAACTCGACATCTCCCGATAACCCAACATCTCCGGACAACTCAGCATCTCCGGACAACGCGACATCTCCGGACAATTCAGAATCTCCGGACAACTCAGCATCTCCGGACAACGCGACATCTCCGGACAATTCAGAATCTCCGGACAACTCAGCATCTCCGGACAACTCAGCATCTCCGGATAATTCAGCATCTCCGGACAACTTGCATCTCCGGATAATTCAGCATCTCCGGACAAACTCGACATCTCCGGACAACACGATTTCATCGGCCTCGGCGGTACTGCCAGTCATTCCTACTTTTCCAATCACTTTTAGATCAGCCAATTCTACATCAACGGTCAGTCTAACTTTACCAATGACTTCGGCAGCGGTCAATTCTAATCTACAGATTTCAGCAACACTACCTGTAACTTCGATGTCATCGCTCAGTCCTACTTTCACGGTTACCTCGAGGCCGTCAGGCATTCCATTACCAACTGCTACTTACGAACAAACCACGAGAACCACATCTGATGAGGCAATCACCAAGATGCGGCCGATGTCGATCTCTAGGTCGATCTCTATGTCGAACATCTCCAGACAGGTACTGTTGTTTTCATTCCTGCCAAGGTATGGCTGAAAATTCGGCTTTTCGCCATCGTGCTCCTGATCGTCGGACTCTTCCTCGTCATCATCTTCCCTCTTCCTGGAATGATTCTCTTTCAAATAGCCGTCACTCTCCTGACCGTATCAGCTTTATTCGTGTTCATTGACATCGGGAGAGGAGCCCTGGCCAACTGTTGGTGTGATGATGTGGAAAGACCACGCACTCAACCGGACAGAGTTCGCACTATCGAAGTCACTGCTAATCATACTGGGTAAGAGCAGCTGATTGTTTGCGATTTGCCTTGTAAACCAAACCTGGCCCCATTTCACAACACTTCTCAATAGTGACAAATGACAGTTTTTGTTATAAGCTACTAAAACCCTTGTTTCTGATTGGTTTATCAGCAGATTTGTCACTGATTCTTGTCATTTGTCATTGAAAAAAAGGTTATGTGAAACGGCTCCCAGATATCTTTTTAATAATATTTTATTTGTGTATCGTTTGGGCATGGAAGGATCAAGCCAGAGTAAAGCACTTATATCTCCATCACGGATGATACATGCATGTAATCCTATCTCTATGAATAATCGCTCTACTATAATTGACAAAAATCTTCTTTTTTTTTTAATCATCAACTTTCGGGTAAGAAAGCGAATACAACCCGAAATTCTTTTGAAATGCGTTAATAAATAAAAGGTGTTCTTAGAAATGGGGGATATCGATTATCCATGACTGTTTTTTTTAAAGAAGAGGTCCATTGTGCATTTACTTGAGATCGAATGACTTGAAGAGAGGTTGACAAGCATAAATCAATATACAAAAGATGTAATATATAGATTTGCCACAAAGCATGTTGCAAGAATCAAAGTTTCTGTGGCTAGCTCTTGAGACAAGTTTAGTCTTGTATGATGATGTTTTGTAAAGCAGCCTTATCATCATGATCATCGGCTCAATGTTCAAACCGCAATACTTCGTGTTAAGTAAGGTACAAAGGTGGTAATTCTGGGTATTTTTTTTTTTTTTTTTTTTTTTTTTTTTTTTGGGGGGGGGGGGGGTTGAGGGGACACTGACTTTTACATTCACAATACTAAGTTATGATTTCCTGAAAGTTTAGGTCGCTTTAGAATGTCAGGTAAGTGAATTAATGACATTTTCAATATAATATGGTGTCGGACAACTGTTTGGTTTCTCTTGCAATATCTTAGGTGCAACGCATTGATAAGCAAAGGTTGGGATTAAAGTATTCGACAACTATAGTATCAGTAATCTTTTGTAAAACTTTGTAAATGTTTAATAAATGATGACCATGATAGGGTTATTTACCAATTCAGAGTCAATGCAAGCGCGGGAAGATAACGATAAAATGACTGGAAAAACATGCCCTTCAATTATTCATCCAGCATATGCAGTACATGCAAAAGAAATCGCGAAAAAAAAATATATATAATGGCGATGGGAGAGCCATCTATACACAGAGTTTGACCCAAACCCGGTTCGAGTTGGATACAATATGGCGACTACTGCTTTGTTGGGCAAGCACAAAACAAAACAGATCTACGCCATGTTTGTGACCCAGTGAAACCAAATTGGCCAAACTCTGTATATAGATGGCTCTGCATGGGCAATGGTTATGTGCACCTCTCCCATTGGTGGTTATCCGTTCAAGATTCATGACGTTTTATTATTTTACACTTTGTGTAAAGTTTTTATTTTAGGTATTGTAGACTAGTCGGTGACAATTTTTTCGTTTTTTTTCTTTTGGCCTAGGTTTGAAGACTACGACAACCCCGCCTTTACCGCGGGCGACCACCCTCCCGACCTACGCATCAGCCATCGCTTCATCACCGGCCCCTCTAGACACCGGACATCGACGACATCCAAATATTACCATCAACATCGAGTCATCCGCCCACGGAACTGCAGGCGATGTCGCGTTTGACCCGGCCGTCAGCCCGAGCTCGCTGTTTTCGTTCAATGAACCGTATTCACCACGATCATTGCCTCCATCGTATGATGACGTCATAAAGGAAGACAGCGATAGACAGCAAGCAGGGCACCATGATGATGCTAGTCCAGGACCGAGTTCCTCTTGAGAGTAATCTTCAACTTAAAGCCACACTGCACTACTTATAGCTACTTGCGCCCTCTATATAGCAAACAATGCCTAATCGGTCACCATTGGTCTCCCATGATCCCCTTTTTTCTTATCTTAATTGAGAGCTGATTTGATGAGATAACCACCTGTCCAGTGAACTTGCAGGGGGGTCTAATCCCTCCTGGCCAAACTAGTGCAGATAGGCTTTAAAAAAAGTTATTCGACGAGCTGGGATGGCAGAGGATCAAGTCGGCAGGACTTCTCTCCACGTCTTACAACCAAAGCCCTGACGGCTGAGATCAATATGGTGGAAAAGCGGTAAGGATGTCACCCGGAGGACTCGAAAAACAGAGATGAATGGCGACGCAGAAGCAGAGCAGTCAGGAGTAATTTCACCAATTTTCATTTGAATCATTCCTATTTTTAAGAGTATTTTCTGTTGATAACATTAAGCGCATTCGAATATGCATATACAAATGTGTTATATAAATACATTATTTTGTATTATCATTATTGATGCAGAAGATAGAGTGGTACTAAGGAAATAAGAAAATGCTAAAAACTCGGACAGGACTTTGTTACAGAGAGTCGAGAACAAGAACTGATGATAAGACGAAGTTGGTGGTCCATATATAACCACCTACCTCTGTCTAGGGACTGCACCTGACGGTTGGCTGCCTGACCACAAAACAAGAATCTATAATAGTTGATGTCATCACCATATACTGTACGTACAATGTACACAGTTATATAAAGTGTATGTATTATTCCACAAGGGTCGCAGGTCTTTCATTCAATCACATTTTTTTGATATAAATATGTTATGTACACTAATGGCGATTGGTACTAAATTTAACTTGTTATAATAAGACAGGGTCTACGACCACATGACGTAGTGTCATGTCATGGCTCAGAATAATCTATTAAGCATTGTTCAAAATACAGGTAAATGATAAGGGTAACAACAAGGTTTAGAATTGTGTTGTAATATTGACCATAACAGTTTTTCGGTCAGACATGATTTCAGAAAAACGAGTTCAGGCAAATACTTGAAAAATATAGAATAACGGACGTTATATATAATGCCCTCATCGTTAGTTACGTGGGAGGATCTACAATAAGAGAAAAATCTTCCAAACTCTATCGGAATGATAAACATTTTTGTTTAAATAATAATGTGGATATAAACTATTTGATATGTTTGCCATTTAAAAGGATATTTAGATGACTAATCCTTTATGGATTTTGAAGATAATTGAATTATAGCGTTATTTTACAAACAAGGTTCCTTATTGATACTAGGTTAACTATTGAAAGATTTTCACCTTGTCGTTTGTACACCCTTCCTCGCAGTGAACGATGAGGGCTTTATATTCACTGAGCGTTATTCGCTGTTTTCCCCAGTATTTGCTTGTACTCGGTTTTCCAAAGTTGTGTCAGACTGGTAATGTTTATTGTATTTCTCTAACTTCATGATATTCATGAAGCACAAAATGAGCAGGGTTTCCTGCTGGAAAGGGTTAATAAATTGCCAGCAGGGGCTAGCAGACGTCTACATCAGAAAGGGATACAATTTTCATGTTGTCGAAAGATAAAGGAGCAACCGTTCGGTTTTACGAAGTTATTATATTGTATTTTGTATTTATTAACATTTATTTCCTTCTTAAACAGTACAATATGAAAGACAATGTATATATACATGATATATGTAACAATTATTTCAACATAGAGTATACAGTAAATAATTCAGATACGGAAGGAGGCGAAAACCCGGAATGCATAGCTTGAGTTGGGAACGCCCATAATAAATTTACGAAGCCAAATGCCCATTATGTAAAGATATTCTACAGGTGTATCATATTAGTGGCCAAAATCAACGAATGTTCATCGTTTAAACCATTTACTATCTGACTATGAGCGACAAATAAAGTTAAAAACGTAAATGCAGCACACACAAAATGGAGTTTAAAAAAAAATGTTTTCCCCTTGTGTTTATCTTGCATGTAAATATTTCTCCTCTTAGCTATCCCCTGGCCTGGTAAGACGACTATTTAGACCATGATTTAGGTTTAAATCATCTTCGTCATGAAACAGGCTCAACAAAAATAACGAATGTAAGAACCCCATGCTGCGCTAATGCGCTATTGTTTTACACCGTATCAGGACAATTACCCCTGGGCAATCACCCCCCGGAAAATTACCACCCGGAAAACTACCCCCCACGGACAATTACCCCCCAGAAAATTACCCCCCGGAGAATTACCCCCCGAGGACAATTACCCCCCAAGGACAATTACCCCCCAGAAAATTACCCCCCGGAGAATTACCCCCCGAGGCAATTACCCCCCAAGGACAATTACCCCCCGGAAAATTACCCCCGAGGACAACTACCCCCCGAGGACAATTACCCCCCGAGGACAACTACCCCCGAGGACAATTACCCCTCGAGGACAATTACCCCGAGGACAATTACCCCCGAGGACAATTACCCCCCGAGGACAACTCCCCCCGAGGACAATTACCCCCCGAGGACAATTACCCCCCGAGTACAACTACCCCCGAGGACAATTCCCACCGAGGACAATTACCCCCCGAGGACAACTACCCCCGAGGACAATTACCCCTCGAGGACAATTACCCCCGAGGACAATTACCCCCCGAGGACAATTACCCCCCGAGGACAACTCCCCCCGAGGACAATTCCCCCCAAGTACAACTACCCCCCTCTTCCGAGGACAACTATCCCCGGTGACAATCACCCCCGAGGAATTTGAAACACTGTGACAAATAATGCGAGCTTCTCTCCAAATTGCTCTTTATAGAAAATTTCATAAACTTTCAATTTCTATGTTATTTGTGAAGTTCATTTCAGTGTTTTCAAGTTATTCACTTCGATGTGGGGGGGGGGGTGGGAGTTGCCCAATTCCCCCGAAGTTTTGCTACCAAGTAAATAACAGAAATTACATTTTTTAAAGAAATTCAATAATACATTGCGCGCAGAAACAAAGAAATTAGGATGTAATATTTCATTTATGCATCCTCTGTCACTTTTTTAGCTGATCGTGTATTTGTCTTTGTTTAAATGGGCCCTCGACCATGATCCGAAATTAAAGTTTTCTTCACGTTATCTATATATTTCTGTTATCTATATATTTATGTTGTCATGCGGGAGTATGATATGCGCAGGTCGAGGGTTCGAATCACGACACCGGCACTAATATCCTTTTTCAAGATATTAACCTGCACTTGCTACTCTCCACCCAGGGTGTTAAATGGGTACCCGGTATTATGCGACCGTCATTGTTGGTCACAACGGTGTCGGTTTTTATCCGTGGTTGGGGGGGGGGGGGGGGGGTGATAGGTGCCAAAATAATTTCGGCAATGGATCAAAGCAACCAAGAGGTAGAAGTGTGTGGCAGGTTGCACCCCCTCCCTTACAAGTTATTAATTTTTTTCAAGTCACCCTCAATAAAGATAACATTTCAGAGAATATGGGACCCATGTGGGCTTGCAACTTGGGTTATTATCCTCTCAAGCGCGTAGCAAGGATTTTATTTTAGGAGGGCGGTAGTGAGCACGCGAAGCGCGCTCCCTAAAGGGGGTGGCTGCAGGGAGGGGGGTTTTTTCCCGTCCCACGAGAAGCGCGGAAGCTTTGATGTTTCATTTAATTATTAGAGAAAGAAGACGATTCGTTGTACCGTTCTAGACTCTTAATCCTTGTCTAAATTCAATTTCTTTTGACCTTTAATTAAATTATTAGAGAAAGAAGACGATTCGTTGTACCGTTTTCGACTCTTAAAGGTAAAGACCAGTATTGGCAACGCCCCAATTTCAAAAAATGAAATGGAAGCTCTCATTACCAATCATGTGAAAGAATATGTTTTGACTAATACATGATGATAAAAAATTTGCCGGGAAACCGCCTACTAATTCATATATTTGGTAAATTTATTTCTCTCATGGTCTGGTGAGAGAGATAGGGTAGTCCCATATACATCTTTCTGTGTATAGTGCTTGTAACTTTACGAAGAATGAGCCAAATTTCTTATCATTTTGATGATTCCAGAACCTTGCAGATGCTAGATGCTAGATGATCGACCTTTTCTGATCGATTCCACAACGTTTCTTTCACATTGCAATCGCATGACCATTACTGGTCTTTACCTTTAATCCTTCTTTGAATAAAGTTCCCCTTCCTCCGCGCGTAGCGCGGAAGCTCTGACATTTCATTAAATTGATAAAGAAAGAAGACGATTCGTTGTACCATTGTCGACTCTTAATCCTTGTCTGAATTCAGTTCCCCACCCCCCCCCCTCCCGCGCGAAACTTCGACGTTTCATTACATTATAAGAGAAAGATGACGATTCGTTGTACCGTTCTTGACTCTTTATCTTTTTGCTTCCTACGTCCTCTTCCTTTTTTCTTTCTCTCTCTCTCTTTTTTTTTGGCCGGCGTTTTTTACGCGCGCCTGTATACGCGCCTGTATCCTCTCTGTCTCTCATATTCTCTCTCTCCCACTCTCTAACTTCTTTTTTGCACTTTTGCGCTTCGCGCTTGATATTTAGCTCGTTGCTTTTTAACGCTGCGGCTTTGCATTTGGCGCACTGCATTTCTATGATGCTGTTGATTGAATAAATGATCAATTCCTGATGAAGCCGTATGAGCGAGAATTCAATTTATTCTTGTCTCATATACGGATGTATCATTTACGTATGTATTATGAAAATGAGATAGCAAAATGTGTATATTGATGGTCATCTTGCGAGTAATAACCATTAACTACTCTCATCGGGCTCTCATCATTAATGTTTCTCTTCATTTTTTTTTTATGGTGAATTGTTGGGGGGGGGGATGATTGGACAGGCCACCCCCCCCCCCCGGGATCGACACCCATGAACATAGCACTTGGCGAGTGCCTGAGTCATGCAAAATAGATAGTCTGTGAAGAATTTGGGATTTGGGAAAAACTTTTCATTTTTTTAGAGGGTACAATGACTCAAAAAGTTGAAATAACGCTGCTCAAGAGAAATGTATTTCTATGCATTTTGAGAAGCGCTTGACAATTACCTAAAACTTACATCCTTCGTGGAAATCAGCAGCCGCACTGCCGTTGTATAACTTATATGTATTAAAGGGAAATGTTTAGTAACGAGGAAGACAACGTGCTAGTATTTGAGCGAATATGGGTTCATGAAGGGGGTCTTATTAGCCTATAATCTAGGCGGAGTGCCGAGCTTTTTTCTTTGCTGCTAGACTAACCTTAAGCAGAACGTCCTGATACGTCTGATACAGCGAGACTACGAACCGTGAACCGTGAGCTTCGCGACTCACGGTTCGTAGTCTCGCCGTATCAGACGTTCTGCTTAGGGTTAGTCTAGCAGCAGAGAAAAAACTCGGCACTCCGCCTAGATTATAGGCTAGGGTCTTATAGGCTCTTATAGGAATAAAAATCCTGAGAGAAGAGGCGTAAATATTCACTTCTGAATGAAAAACGCCTATAAATTAAAAACAACAACAACAACAACAACGTAGCCATCTCTCAATGTATCAGATCGTCTTTTGCTATTGAATCCTGATTGTCTACGGGGGGTAGTTGTCCTCGGGGGGTAATTGTCCTCGGGGGGTAATTGTCCTCGGGGGTAATTGTCCTCGGGGGTAGTTGTCCTCGGGGGGTAATTGTCCTCGGGGGGTAGTTGTCCTCGGGGGGTAATTGTCCTCGGGGGGAATTGTCCTCGGGGGTAGTTGTCCTCGGGGGTAGTTGTCCGGGGGGTAATTTTCCGGGGGGTTATTGTCCTCGGGGGGGTAGTTGTCCTCGGGGGGTAATTCTCCGGGGGGTAATTTTCCGGGGGGTTATTGTCCTTGCGGGGTAGTTGTCCTCGGGGGGTTATTCTCCGGGGGGTAATTTTCCGGGGGGTAATTGTCCTTCGGGGGTAGTTTTCCGGGGGGTAAATTTCCGGGGGGGTGATTGCCCAGGGGGTAATTGTCCTAGAACCGTTTTACACGCACAAAGTAATGCATTTTTAAAGAAATTACATAAGGCTTGTATTTGGAATAAGATTCGTTTTTCGTAAAATGTTAGCACCTATACGCATGATTAAGGAATGATCGTACGTGAAGCAGACGTTACGTATGGATTACCCTTGATCGAAGTGATGTAGGCCTATATTATGTTTTGTAGCTTATGTCCTATTCCTGTTCTGGAAAGTTTTGTCCGAGTCTTTTATTTTGTAATCAAAACAAAACATTACAAATATCCATATAAAACGTTGGACAAATTAAGACTAACATTTAGTTCTTATTGAAAAACAAGGGTTCTGGTGATGGAAAATAATATTTCAAAGAATCATACTAAAGCTTAATATTAAATTATATTTGTTAAACTATAAGGAAGTGTGTTATACATGAGTCATGAGCGAGAAATGTTGTAAATTAATGTAGTCCAGTATTATCAGTATTGTACGTGGTCTAATAAGTGCAGACGTGTGTTGTGTCATAATTATACAGTGAATGCAATTTAAAGGCAAAGAGTTTGTAGGTTGGATTACATTTTGCTGCTAGCAGTCCATTTTCACTCCATGGCTAAATAATGAAGATCGGACTTATTTTTAATTAGTCTTTCTAAAAGAAATGAAGACCCACTTTAAGATTTTAATAGTCATACTGGCTAACCTCAAATTAATATGGTCATGAATTCACTGAAAAATAAAGACAACCACAAACTTTTTGGTTTTATTAGAGACATTTTGAAAGGTTTAAATGAAGATGCCTTGTATATACGATGGATAATAAACATGAATAATATATTCCTTCACTTTTGATTGGTTAATCTCACTCTGTTCATCGAATAAAGGTTAGAAGGAAAGAGAGAGAGGGGCGAAGAGCGAGGTGGGGATAAAGGCAGGGAGAGACAGAATGAGAGATAGAGAGAGAGAGAGAGAGAGAGAGAGAGAGAGGGAGAGAGAGAGAGAGAGATAGAGAGAAGAGAAAGATAATTAAAAAGAGAGACAGAGAGAGTGAAAAAGTGGGGGAGAGTGGGGAAGAGAGAGACATACAGACAGGGACAGAGAAAGACAGAGACAGACACACATAAATGCAGAAAGAGATATATTGACTTAAACTGACTCTGAGCTGAACTAGTTTGACATGAGAGAGTGAGAGAGAGAGAGAGAGAGAGAGAGAGAGAGAGAGAGAGAGGGAGAGAGGGAGGGTGAGAGAGAGAGAGAGAGACTCTTTCTTCAGACACTACTTTTAAAACAATTTTTGATCTCTTAATTAGATTTACACTGTAGGTAGAGTAATTTGTTAATTCAGATACCATTGTGCTCCGCAACTGAAGTTTCAGAGCACATAATTTAATCCTTTAAAACCCGTTGAAATCACCGGATAGCAATCATGAGGTTTTAGAAAAAGGAAGGTACGTTGCATGATGGTTTTAATGCTTTCTGAATTAATATTTATCAGAGAGAGAGAAGAAATAAATGAAAGAAGAAAAATTGCGAAACTCTTTAAACATATTCGATAATGACAATGTTAGTGACAATTCCAAGATATTGAAGTTACAACCATACTAAACCTCTTTGAAGAAGTTTGCATTTGAACTAAACTTCAAGGCTGACACGGGGTGGGATGATGATTTTCAAAAAACACTATTCAAACAAATAGGTCCAAAGATCATTCTAGTCCTATATTTGCTCGAATAAGATTAAACGAGGTCTGTGGACTATTTCAATAAATCTGTCTGTCGTTGAATAAGATATTTACAGGTTTTCATGCAGACAGGTGAGAGAGCTGATTCTTGGTATGGGAGGTGATTATGATGTAATCATTGACTTGTTTTAGCCATTGTAATTAAGCGACATATACTTGTTTGGGGGAAGTAAGCCCTTCTATTGTGTCTTGAACGTCTCTTTGATGTAGCGATGTCGAAAGCTTTCCAATTAAAACCGAACATTCGTATTTATTTATTGGACTTCTAGCCTTATATACTCCACGATTGAGATCCAGTTGAGGATAACGAACAGATGAAAGGAACGTTTTTAGACGGACATTGATCATTTAAATGTTCCTGTAGTTTGACATGTTCGGATATCTATGTATCCTCTTTCAGAATATCTAAATTAAACTGAATTGAGAATGGCTGGACGAGATAACGCTGTATCGTTTTATGCAAGGAGCTATCTAGCTGCTGAGAGAGACTCATCAGAACGTAAATGCTGCTGTACAACCCTTCAATTCAAAGCTTCGTGCATCATCTTCTGTAGTACGGGACTTATCTTCGTGTCTGAGTATTGGCATATTGCTGGCTATCTGGTGTTCTTAGGTTCCATCGGAATCTTCACTGGAGCCTTCCTCATCTTACTCGACTTCACGCTCTTCCTCCAGACCAAATCAGATCGACGTGGCCGACGGTTTGGACGAGGAAACGAAGAGGGTAGGGGTGATAGTTCGATATGGTGAGTCATCCAATCAAGCAGATATATATCAATATTATAATCGGAGGGGTTAAAGGCTATACCCCCACCCCCCACCCCCTCCCAGGCCCGTTCTTTCTAACTGAATGTATTTGGACAACCGTAACCCTATCATTCAGGCGGGAAGGTGGTCCGTAGGTATGTTTGACATAATTATCTTGTTTCGTATGATTTAATTGCAAAGATCACTTAGAAATGGTTACAAACGAGGGCAAGTAATGTAGACATTGTACAATTTTATTGCTTTCCTCCATTCCTAGGCAAGTAATCACAATTTGTGTGGATGTAACGCCATTGATGTTATGTTGTTATAATGTTTTATAATCTGTATAATTTTGTACATTTTTTGTAACACAACTGCAGTGAACAACGAATTTCCATTTGTTATGGACAATAAATCAATTCAATTCAATTCAAAATGTATCAACAGTGTCACAATGTCGAGCTCGCAAATATTACATAATGGTAAGTGGTGGGCATCATGTGCACAAGACGTTTAATAGCCTCGTTGGCAAAATTTCGCTGTGAATATGATTATATCATAACTCCAACATAGTTCGAAGACTTAGTTGTTATTTTACTCTGTGAAATTTTCGTTTCTGTCGACAGGCGAATCTAAAGTCACATTTTCCGTTTTGCAAAAAAAAAAATCAGGGAGATCTTCCTGGTAAAAGTCACCTTCTCCAATCTATCTGGTAATCTTTGCTCAAGCACGCCATCTACGAACAGTGAATTAGATTACACAGTTCAATAGTCCTTATGCTGGGTGTTGTTTGTAGAGAGACCAGCTTGGTACAGTAATCATGGAGGTGAGCAAATACAGAGGTACAGAAAAACAAGAAAATTTGAAAATTGCGGACGAAGTGGAAAAAGAAGAAGGAAGAGGAGGAAGAAAAGAAGAAGAAAAAGAAGAAGAAGAAGAAGAAGAAGAAGAAGAAGAAGAAGAAAAAGAAGAAGAAGAAGAAAAAAGAAGAAGAACGAGAAGTAGAAAAAGAAGAAGATGATGGTGACGAATATGAAGAAGCAGAATAATAATTATTAATTTAAAAAAATATTATAAGATGATGACGTGGATCCTAATCAAATGATTGGTTGAAAGCGTACACGTGACCAGGCATTTATTTTGCCTAACGCGTAATCGCACATAATTTGGGTAATGACCGGTTATTATCCAATGGTAATGACCAGTCATTATCAAAATCATGTTAGAAAACATCATTTTATAAAACAAATAAAACATAATCTTATAAAACAAATAATACACATCATTTTGTTCGGGCATTAGAAAAATTACCCACACTTGGTACCTTCAAAACAGACTGTTCCAAAGGTACCTCGTGTGGGTAATTCTTACGAATGCCCTCACTGACGTGTATTATTTGTATACTAATAATACTAATAAAATAATAATGATGATGACTATGACGAATCAACAAAAATGGAAATCTGAAGGGTTACGAACTCATTTTAATTTATTTTTTATCAATGATTATCCACTTTAAAAATGTCCAGGGTCACACAAATCCTCAAGCTCCGTCCCAGATTATATGATGTCCAAATTCTACAAGATTTACCCTTCAAACGATAATACCAATACTATATAACAATAGTCACGTGACAATGGTTGATAAGGTTTATCAAATCACGAGGATTTTACTTGGAAAAACGCCAAATGTGATCTCCAAATATTTGGCTTTTTAGTTCCGCTAACTCCAAACCTCTATCATCGTAATTGGGTATTACCAGAATGTCTTGATGGCATGTAAATAGGTATATGTATTTCAAACGCTGTTATTTAGAAGTGGACTTCAAAGTGACGAAATTATACTAAAATAAATAAAAGACCGAATAGATAAAGTCACTTTGATGCTCCTTGTATTTTGCTGTGTATTGAACAGTAGAAATATTCAAATTTGGGCTAGTTTTGGAAATGTTCTTTTTCTTCTTAGTTTGCCTTGTTGTATTTTCTAGATGCAACACTGGTAATACAGTTCATGAGCAATTCTTTATTTCACTCTGCAAAACATTATGTTGCGTAAAATAAGCAAAAAGGGATCATAATGCATAATTACTTAAAACAGGAATTAATTGTAAGTGAATAAATATTTTTGTTTTATTCATCATTCATCATCACGATCATTATTACCTCTATATATCGTCTCATTATATTGCATTTAATTCAATGTTTGCTTTTATGTTGTTGCTATTTGACGTACATACCTATTATCATGTTCTACTAGCCAGAAATACAAAAGAAAGCCCCTACATAGACTGATCCATTAAAAAAAATGAACAACTATTACTTTCATTCATGCGAAATATAGACTATCAACACTGTTGTAGGGACACAATAAAATTGTGATAGTATTTGTTTTCTTCTTTCTTTTCCTCACAGGACAACATCGGTACATGAAAGAGGTCGCACCCTATCCTTCGCCTCTGCTCCGCCTGACTACCAAACAACCATCAGCCAACCAGATACCTTCCCATTATACCTACAAGATGGAGTCCCTGTGACGTCATTACCTGTAACCATGGTGATGGATGATGATGGGGGATGTGACAATGAAGTCGTGATCGAGGAGGAGGATGATAAACTACCATCGTATGCAGAGACCATGGGAGAAAGCGTGTCCGCGCCGTTGAATTGATTATGACGATACATTCTTGATATCTCATGGGGCATAATGTATATAAGACCTATTGTTTTTTAATAATTCTTACACACTTTGAAATGCCTTAGAATTTCACTTTGTCTTATTAATCTGTAAATTATTACTATGCTTTCTATTAAAATATAAAATATATAAAATTTGACAATATCTTATTCATGTGGAATTTGTTGTCTTCAAATGATTATTCACCGAATAATGAATACATTTAAGGAGAGAAAAGAGGGAAATAGAGAGGGAGAGGGAGAGAGAAAGAAAGAGGGTAAATAGGAGCACTAGAAAATGTGAAAGATGAAAAGAAAGCAATGAAGGGAAGGGAGAGAAATATTGAGGGGATATATATATATATATATAGAGAGAGAGAGAGAGAGAGAGATCCCAACAATATTATTATAAATTCATATTAGACCACAAATCAACTTCTGTGTTAGTTAATGCTTCGCCTTCTCTTCAAGTGTTTCTTTTCTTGCCGATATTCATGTTATCCGTACCGCCCTTTCTCCCCGAATCTAAATGCACCCATCGGTGTCTCTACTCAGTGCCGGTTCTAGGGGGCCCGGGGGCCCGCCCCCCCCCCCCTCCATGCAAAAAAAAAGAAGGGGAAAAAAGGGAACAAAGAAGAAAAAAAAAGAAGGAAAAAAAAGGGGAAAAAAAGGGGAAAAAAAAGAAGGAAAAAAAAAAAGAAGGAACAAAAGGAGAAAGATATCACAGGTATCAAAATATGCTCATCTGACCGTAATTAAATGCCTAAAACCCCTTGACTTCTGGTGGCTCTGCCCCCTGGACCCCACCTAGGTCCCTAAGGCGGACGGCTGGATGCTAATCTGACGATAATTTAATGCTTAATACCCCTGAGCATCTGGGGTCTCGGTCCCCTGGACCTCAGGCCAATTAGTATCCTGCCGTTGTTAAAAAAAAGGAATCAAAATATGTTCATCTGACCGTAATTAAATGCCTAAAACCCAAAAGATTCAGGGGCTCCACCCCCTGGACCCCACACCAATTCGTGACCTACCGGTGTCAGAAATGCACATCTGACGATAATTTAATGTATAAAACCCCTGAGCTTCTGGGGGCTCCACCCCCTGCACCCAACACCAAATTGTGTCCTGCCAGTGTCACAAAATAATAGATATAAAATATGCTCATCTGACCATTATTTATTGCCCCAAACCCCTGATTCTCCTGGGGCTCCACCCCCTGGACCCCACACCAATTCGTGACCTACCGGTGTCAGAAATGCACATCTGACGATAATTTAATGTATAAAACCCCTGAGCTTCTGGGGGATCTGCCCCCTGGACCCAACACCAATTTGTGTCCTGCCAGTGTCACAAATAAGGTATAAAAATTTGCTCCTCTGACCGTTATTTATTGCCCAAAACCTCTGAGCTTCCGAGGGCTCCGCCCCCTGGACCACACGCCAATTCGTGACCTGCCAGTGTCACAAATAAGATATAAAATTATCCTCATCCGACGATAATTTGATGTATAAAAGCCCTGAGCTTCTGAGGGCTCCGTCCTGGGAAAAAAACCGTTAATTTTACCTTTTTTCGAGATTTTCGGCGATTTTTGAAATTTCCGAGTGCTCACTACCCCCCCCCCCCCTCCAACTGAACGAAATATTGGCCGACACGATTTTCAAATTTCAGCACACTAAATTTCAAATTGATTTCAAATTTGGGCCCCCACCCCTAAGAAATCCTGGATCCGCGCCTGTCTCTGCTAACATGTCTAATCTCCCCCCCCCTCTCTCTCTCTCTTTCACTCTTTCTTTTTTGTCCTTCTCTCTCTCATTTCTCTGTATTGCCATCGTTTGTTCGCTTCTTTTCTTCCTCTTCTGCTCTGTGTCGTTATTTTGTTTCGTTTAACTTCCGTCATTTGATTACACACTGGGTGGAATTGAAATGTTAAATATTATCACTAATTAGCGCACATATACAGAGATCGATATTGATTTATTAAACGATATGGATATAAAAAATATATATTTACATATTTTACACTTTGATAGTATTTAAAGAGTACAAGCTATGTAAATGATAATCAAATTATCATATTCATGTGATACACAGGTCCAGATGAATTAAAAATAGTCAATTAAAAAAATGCTGAGGTCAGCATGTCAAATTTACATTGATGAAACCACGGGCATTTTACCCTCATATAAGTGTTTAAGCTTTCATTTAAATTAAACAAAATCGTCAAATTATTTTTCAAATTCCAAATACCTATATAAATATTTATATAATCGGATAGATTATGTTATATATATATATATATATATATATATATGTGGCATAAGCTATCCGTATTTGGTATTTATATTGTTAGTCCAAATAGAGAGTGAAATTCCTCTATATTTCTGATAAATACTTGTGCTTATCAACTAAGTGGTCACGATGATTAGGATGAATATGCAAATAATATAAAGAATAATGTATCAAAAAATAATCTGTTCATTCAACATAACTATAAAATGAATTTGCTGTTGTTTCCGGGGGCGCTATACAAACCTGAATCTACTACTACTACTACTACGGAAATGAACTGCGTATATGTTAGTCTAGGTTGTCCTTTATTTAGTCTAAAATGAATCGCCCCTCCTGCTTTTCATATAATCTTAGGCATACATTGTGCGAACAGACCAAAACAGAGGATTTAAAATTAATTACATACTGATGAAAATCTAATGAGAATCCTTTCTTTATGTTATCCATTCGATGGACTGAAACATGTGGATTTTTCGTGATATTATTTTCATAGATAATTCTCATCTCAATAAACATCTTACTGTATAACATTAGGAATTTCAAATCAAAATTCAAGATTTTGGATAAATCCAATTATTTTCAATAATAACAGTAATGGAACATTACGCACATGTTCATAACCCAAGTGAAGCTTGAAGCATCTAATAGAAACTATTCAGTAGAAAATGCGCCACAAACATCCACTCATGTGAGTTGCAAAGGTATTGACCATAATTATTAACCTTGTAACAACTTCACATCGTTGGCATATGGTTAGATAATGAGATAAAGGGATTAATTAAGAAGACACAGTCGTAGGTAATTAAGTGTTTCCCGAGTTTGTTTAACAAGTACAATATTGGTAATCAAACGTTTCCAACTCTGAAATTAAATAGAAAGGAAGCATTTTAAGTAGGTTATGGCAAGAAGCTGAGTCTTTTGGAGATCTCTTGGTTTCACATAAATAACTTGTTATTCCCGACTCTAAATTGGAATCCACTTAGTTCATATAATTATATGATAATGTTTTTTACTGTTAACTTCCATTAAAAACTTCCGGGTTTGAACAAGTAATTCAAATGATTAGTTCCTAGTTCGATGATGTGTTTTCTAGCGATGTCCTGACGGGTAAGCTAGTCGCTCTCAACCGTGAAGCATGCCCAGGTGATGAGTGCGTGATCGGGGATGAGGTTGATATGAGATCACTGTTTGATAAAGCTGCATCTGACGTTGAAGTGTCTGGTAACCTTACTGCTCTGTCGCTAACAGTTGATTGCGATTGATCTGTCGATGATGACGACGACGACGATGAGGTATGCGAGTAAAGTGACGGCATGGAAGACGCTGAGGCTAATGTTCGTCGATCTTCCTCAATGACGTCTTGGTAAGTTGGTAGCGGTGGTGTCGAGATGCATCGTCGACGGGTTCGTAGCGGGAACATGATCGGTAGCTCGGTCACCGTATCCTCGTCGTCTTCGTCAGAGTCTGATAGATCGATTTCGTAATCGTTATCACGAGAAGGGAGAGGTGTGAGTGGAGGAGGGGGAGTGAGAGGAGGAGGAGGAGGGAGACCGAGGGAAAGTGGGGGTTCGAATGGCGGTGGACCAAGCTCAATTGTTTCATCTAGAGGTATGGGGTTAGTAGGCGTATAGACGGGCGGTGGTGATGGAGGCGGGAAGGGCCACTCTGAAGACATCGGGCATATCCTGTGGGGGAGCAAAATAAGACAAGTTGTGAAACCTATTAAGTCTCTAGTCTTAAACAATAATTCGTAAGAATTGATTCAGAAAATGTTCAATACCATGTTTTCCATTTTCAATCGTCATTTCATGTATCATTTGATTTTTTTTTTCTTTTTGAAATATTTTTTAATATTTTTTACAGGAGTCCTAAAATTACCGGTGCGCGATAGTGTGCAGACAATCATGTACCACCTCCCTGTTTGTACTTTGAGAAAGTGACGATCCACCCTATTGCTCTAACGACCGTGAAGTATTTCACCTATTTGAAACCCTACGATGTTAAGCTGCATGGCAACATTCATTCTATTGTGTTTTTCCTGGCAGAATAATTCAGATTTACCAAGCCTCCTGAATGAATGTGCTCATATTTGTTTTCTGATGATATACTTCTGCCCACCTCACAGGGTTGAATAATCACCATTGTACAATGTGTGAGGAAAAAAAACATTTGACATTCTCGACATTTTATTTATCATTTGGTTCCTTTTTCTTTTCTTTTTTAACTTTTAAAACTTTTTTGAAGGTTAAAACTCGTATCAAAGTCAAGATTGCACAATGTAGAGTTGAAGGAAGCCCAATCCATTTGGGGTAATTGTTATCAAATTTGAATTATATTCTTGAAATATTTCATTCTAGATCTTGAGTAAGATTTTACTCGATGCGATACAGATAACATTGTGCATCGCAGCTTCGCGGCTGTCATTCCAGAGATCCTTTTGTAAAAAAAGAGTCACGGAACTTGATGGCAAGAGGTTACAGTTAAGATAACCATAGACCTACCACCAGGTGGTAGAGGTGGAAGGTGGTAGGTCTATGAGATAACCAATAACATGGTCGTGTTCGGAAATTATCACTGATACACAAAACATAAATCCAGCCTGTTTCTTCAAAAAAGTAAATGTCAAACGTTGCTAAAAATCGAACATCCCAAATATACAATTTGGCGTCATGCATCACTATACTGCCTTATGATATGAGTTTAAACCTTGTGAGATGTTAATGTTCATAGGATTAAAATAGTGTTGTTGTTGTTGTTTTGTTTTTGTTTGTTACCTAGCCCAAGCATGTAATCAACATGCATTTCCCTTTGTATTTCCTTTCAAGCGAAAGGGAAAATTCATAACAACTGAGAAACGCTTATTTCCCGTATTAAACCTACTTTATTGACTTGCGCGATGTTTGATTGATCATTACGTAACAATTACAATAAGAAGTATTGGTAGGCTTGACTAAAATTCGAGAAAGGGACAGCGTCTAGTTAAAGTTCTTAGTAACTTATCACACTTCCAAGGCCAAACAAATATCCTGCTAGTTCTTATTTTTAAGATCTTTATGCTTGAGGCATTACCTTCATGTACACATATTTGGCTTGTTCATTTACCATCTTTGAAGAAAAAAAAGATGTGTAGTCTTTTGTAGAACCTAATCTTTGTGATAGACTACATAGCCCTTTGAGGATAACCAGAATAAGGAGAAGAAGAGGAACTTGGCTTTTAACGTGTTTTCCCCTCGCTACCGGAGGACATACGGGGGTGTGCCGCTCTAATGGGTGCCTTTTTCACACAAAATTCCTAAACATGGGTCCTACTTTTAAGAAAAATACCATTAAAAATGGGTCCGTTTATTCAAAATTTAAACAATTTCGGACACCCGAAAATTGTGGAAAATGGGTCTTCTTTTGCGAAAAAATGCCCCCTTATAATGGGTACGGTTTTCGAGGCTTGAGCGGCACACCCCCGTCCAAACCAAATCTGAGTACCCCCCCCCCCCCCCCGGGCCCCTCGCTATATAGACCAAGATGCATTTATAAGTTAATACGAATTTCATTTAGCTATAGAGTTTATATGCCTGTCTCTTGAAATAATGCTTGATATCTTATTTTCTCCCTCTCTCTCCCTTTCGCTATCGTCCTGATGAGCTACAAAAAATGTAGCTAGTTCACGTTTATATCTATCATGTATTCTATGATTATCAAATGGATATATCTATATTATTGAAGCTTGATGTTAGAAATGTTGTAACGACTAATGTTATCTTCATAATCATCGAGAAATTAATGATATCACAAATTCACCAGTCGATGTTTTTTTTTTAATTTGCTCAAAATTATATCATTCTTCATGTTACAAATTCATATCATTATATATATTTTCTTACCAAATATCATGTGATGTTCCATTCTCCAAGGCTTGATTTGACGTGGAGTGACTAGGATTACGACCACGAGTTCCATCTCCTAGACGACCTCCGCCATCGCTCTCCTGCTGACCGTTACCCTTCTTACATTTATTATTGATAACGCGATCGACGATGAGCGTGACGAATCCAAGGAAGATGGTGCACACGCCGACGACGATGAGGGGTATTTCTGGGAAGATAGCATACGATAGAAGCAGCAGTACTCCTACCCCTATCACTGATAGAGCTTTCGCCCATAAGTTCTGGGAAGCTAGCTTGTATTCTCTGCTCCGTCGCCTCCTGCCCGTAAAACCGGGATACCTTACACGGTCCGTAATAATGGTCTCCTGTGCCATGACTATATCATTATACTCAAATCAAAAATCACATTTTAACTCATTAATCAAACGGAATATCACTTTCTTTGAATGTTTGCAAAACGAGCTTGTGTCTTCGTTTCAGAAAGAATAAAGTCCTTGATTAAATCACAATATAGTACCTCTGTGGTATTTTTCCTGTTCATGAAGTCGTCGATGATAGCAGTAATTTTTTATCGATGATTTGATGAGATTGTCGTGATGATATTAGTCTCCTTTCACGTTTCCTCAGGATGCGCATAGGAGTCAAGTTCAAATCGCTGTAAACAAACTCGACTCATAATCCATAGTGTAATTCATCCAATGGTAGCAACCTATGAAGCATACTTGCTACATGAAAGTAGAAATTCAATCAGAAGGATACTGACACCTATAGGTTAGAGTTCTGTTCAAATCTGTTTTTGTATAACTTTTTTTTTATTACTGTTTACTGATCACGACCTGGTAGCCATAATACCAGCAATCTCTGTTTTGAACCAAATTCGCGTAGTTACATCATGTTTATAAGCCCAATCGTACGGGTCATGGCGTAGTTTGATCGTGAAAAGCTAACAGTTTCAAGGCAAGATTAGTTTTTAAAATCCAGGATACATAATGAGACGATGATTGGTCAAAACACCGTGTTGATGGTCGTTTGCATATTAATGCAATCAACCTGTTCTTCCCCCATCTCATGCAGTTACGTACAACGTTGGCCTGATAGTTTTAATCAACAATCCTCATATTGCGCAAATCCTTTTCTCGATGTATGTATCCACGTCATAATCAGCTTTCAACGAAGGACCGAGAGAGATAAGAGGCGTTTGAGTTATAGCGCACTTTGACCTGTATTCTGATATTATATTATATTCATTTCATACACACAAAAAGCAGTAGTAACAAAACATGGGGCCCGCAGAGGGTTGAAGTAGTGCTAGTGCAGGGCACGAGATTAGTACAAATATAACTCCCTCTGAGTAGACCCGTTTATAGAGATTCACTCATGCATAGATAAAAAGAGGGAGGTAATAATACGTTTGTATGGCTTCCCTTTCAAACATTATGCCTATTGTCACTCCTCGGTTTAAATGCAAACATATGCATTTGGAGACTGGAGTAGTTATTTTACTTTCTGGAAACGTGTAGATCCCACCATTAAACTGTACATGTTTCGATGTTACTGTTGGTTGTATGACTCCATGGTCGTTATGTGCTATTAGTGCTGATAAGAATGTACTTAGCACAGATATCACAAACTTGATAAAGCACTTGAGATATTTAATAACCAGTCGGTCTGTTTTAGGTCTTATCAGACGACATGACAACTATTAAAATAAAACACTTTGCTCAATTTGAAGATACAGGTATGAAGGTCAAACAAATTGCCAAGAAAAAAGTCCCTTATAGTTGTTAAAGCCCCTCTAAAGTGTTGGGAGCCCTAAATTCACCAACAGAGGATGTCAATAAAGAAACACTACTGCAAAGATTACCCCAAAAAAATTGTTTGAAGGAAAATATTGATGAAAAATTACATAATTTGGGTTTTTTTGGTTTACGCAGAAAACATAATTTTGTATTCCCTCATCAATATTCGACTTAAACACATTTTTCCTTGCAGAAATGTGTCTTCAATGACATCCTCTTTCGCATTATGATACAATTTAAGTGAAATGTTGACATCAAATGTTTAGGGCTCCCAACACTTTAGAGGGGCTTTAATCACAATCATCATTATTGAATTATCTTCTGGTTACATTCTTTGTAAATCGCAAAACTGTGTTCATACAAGATCTTGACTAGGCTCTAAACGATTTTTTATTGGGGGCCTTTTGTGCGCAGGTGTCGAGTTTTAAATAAAAAATGAAGTCAGAAATAATCTAAAACAGCTAAACAATCTACAAAATTAGGAAATGCCGACTAAAATGCCAAACTTAGCATACCAATCAACTTAATTGTATATCATAGTGCATAGAAATTTAGCTTAGAGTAGATTACGTTTTTATTTTGGGCTATTATGGTTATGACATCAACCAATGACGTAGTTAATGGGGGGACATGAAACTCATATGATACCATCCCTCCAATTCCCTCTTGATGGTCTTGTTTGCTCTTTAGATTTCATCCATCTAGAGGTTAGTGACTCCCTCCCCCTCCCCTCTTATAACATCAGGTAAGCCTACCAATCAGTGGCTAGACCCACGTTATACCACTGACAGTAATTATAAATTATCTCACTTGAACTACAGTACTCCAGGATATAAATTATATTTGTCATCAATATTATCCAGATTACAATCAGAGGGGGGTTGGCTAGACAAATAGTCTATCGAGGATTAAGAGAGATGAACAAAAAGAAAGAGAGAGAGAGAGAGAGAGGTATAAAGAGTGAATGAAAGAGAGGGACTATTAAAGAGAAACAGATGATAGGAAAAGTAGCAAGAGAAATCGTTTAAAGGTATTACAAAGTTTTGGTATGGGGTCATGAATTTGGTTCAAATTAACATATTGGAAGCATATGCGATCCTAAAATATCCAGTGATCGTTGTCGCGATTGAAATCGAGTCTAAAGTTATGAAATTATAAATAATAAACTCTTTATGTTGTATAGCTCCCTCTCAAGGTGAAGATTTTAATTTAGCTATGAAACAATGTTTCTTGACTAAAATCGACCAATTAGCTATTCCCGTTTGGAAATTATATATCACAACTACATATTCTGAGATTTTCATGGTCGCAGCTACCATTGTACGGCCATAGGCGCTATTTGAAAATTATCAAAATTTACCGGGAGCACCGGTAAATTTTTATATTCAATTTTTCTCGAAAACAGAAGTGTTTTAGGGGCTAATTTTTTTAGTGCATATAATACATCCACAGGGGCATCCAAATATAACAAAATTGTAAAGATTCACTATCCACCCAATTTTCAAAATTTCCCAAAACTTTGTATTACCTTTAATTTAAATCTTTAATCGATAAACTTTAAAATGTTCAGAGTAATATCCCCAACCGCTGGATCATCAGGAATTGAATGAAATATGTGTATTTTGTTGCGATCTTGATTCTAAGCTTCAGAACACTAGATTGGCGAAGCTTTCAGTTTTATCTCGAGCTCTTCTAATGAATCGGAATTTCGAAAGAAATTTTAAAGGGCTCGCATGCCTCTGGGCAACAGTGAAGCATTTCGCTTTTGCAAACCCTGGCCCATAGGTAACCATTTCTTTTATCTTCTCCTTGCTTCTCATTTCCTTCTCTTTCTCTATTATTTCTAAGATAATTGTATTTACTATGTTGACTCTGTATATATTGTGAACTTCTATATGGCCAAATAAATAATAATAATAATAATGATAATAATAATAAAAAGATATTTTGAATTATGTCTAATGCAGTGATCCTACCCTTACGCTCAGCCTAATCGACCCGTTTTCGGCATTTGTTTCTGATACAGCAATTTTCCCTATCAAATTCTTGAGGTACATATCATTTATTAATTACAACACAAAGTTATTTTATTCATGATGTCTGATTATGTAAGTGTTTTGAAGGGGTCTGAACCGTGTAGGTGTAGGGTAATTAATGTTTATTTGTTATTATTTTATATGATAATATTATTTATGTTCAGTTTCCTTCTGTTTTACAAGCTTTTTGCTTTTTTTTAAAGGTATCCTTTAATCTATTGTTTACCAATGTATGTATTTGTCAAAGTTTATATTTGTTTGACATTGTCGGATGATAATGAAATAAAATTGACATTCAAACTTGAAATAGTACTAAAATCAATTGTCTCGAACGCGCGAGACTTCCATCATTGACGTGCATGTTTGCAGCCTCTAGCAAGTCTAGATTGACCCTCTGGTTTTCTAGAAAAGTGCCCCCTCACCGGTTCGCTGAGGAGATTAAAAGTGTTGAGCATGTCAGAATCAGAGACTTGAGAGATTAAATCAAAGAACGAATTCTCTGAAATCGTTAGTAATACTATCGCAATACATACTGGTGAAAGTTTAAATGTAATAGGTTCAAAATGAGAAAATTATGAAGTTTGGAAAGTTGTAATCACAATAGGTATGGGCTCTTCAAATTGGCTGAATCGGTAATTGTCTCTGTAATATTTTGCAGACAACTGTCTCATTCGTTCCAGCACATAAATTGACTAAATTTGTATTTTGTCAAAATATGGTCTTTTTATTCTCATAATAATTATATTTAGACTAGTGCCCCAAAGGTGAAGGCACATGGAACAAAACGAAACAAGTCATATATTATTTTGTACAGGATAAAAGTAGGAGTTATCCGTCAATTTCCACTTACAAAATTGCCAATTTTGAGATTCGCATAATTGTAGTAATTTCATATTTCAAACGTTGATAACTTTCTTATCATTGGTCCGATTTATTTCAATCTTCAGCCATTCTGTTTCTCTTGATTTTTTTCTGTTATTCAAATGGACTTATTACAAGGGTTAGATTGCCCTTTGATAGTTACCGAGATTCGATCATGATGTTTTTGTTCGTTAATTGCATATAGGCCTAACTTATATTTATTTATTTGTAATTTTTATTATTTCTTTGTAAATGATTTGTTATTGTTATTGATGTTATATTTTGTAATGTTGTCTTCTTTTGTATACGGACTTGTTGAAAAAAGGGCCTTGCGGCTGAAAGCAAGATTTTTACAACTAACCATTCAACACATCTAAATCAACCCTTGAAATGGACAATCCGCTGTGTATAATTACACACAGTATATAATGCAAGAGAAAATGCTGTGAAACGAAAGTAGTATCAAACATTTACAGATTTATAGTGTTATAAAATCTGTACAAGTGCGACGTGGTTCAAAGGCCTGTGGTTGGATCCATTACCCGTGAAAGAGGGAGACAATTAAAGTAGTAAGAATGTCCCCAATTGGATTGCAGCCCATCATGTATGAACTCCACGTCATTCGTAATTCGCTTCCACTAAATTCGTCCCGTATCACTTAGGTTTCTCGAGTACGAATTATAATAACAAGTGAATTAAATTTATTAGCGTAATTTGTTTAAAGAATTTTGTATTTTTAACACTTTGGGAGAAAAAAATACAACTAATCTGACAAGACCTCATAGCTGTAAAACATGGTTAGTAACGATTCAAGAGGATTATACAAAATCATGTGCCTCATTTCTTTGACTAGTGATAAATCATTGAACAGTCGATTCGTATCAGAGCAACACTATTACTCTAGATTGATACTCCCGTTGTTATAAATCCCGGACAATTATTACATTATTTAGAGAGCTACCGAAAAGTGATTATACACTAATTAAAACTACCCTCTACTAAGAGCTAGATGTCTAGGGTTATTGTCCGAGTTAAACTATTAATAATAATATATACCCATTCATAAAGCGTAGATACAATATAAATATACTCTACCGCGCTTATTAAATACAGAGTATACCATGTCAATAGGGACTTTTAGATTTGCACGTTTTCAGCTTTGACTGCAACGTGTGACGTCATTTTAAGGCACTGCGCATGCGTCACGTCGTCTCAGTCGATCGAGAATGTGTCAACCTTGATTTTCCTAAATCTAGTACGATACTAGTATATGCCGCGTGCGCATAAAATATACAGTTCCTCAGGTAGACAAAGGAACCTCCCTTCCCTGCTATTATGTAAAAATGTGTAGAACAAGTGTCACATGCATATTCACCTGTTCTACACATTTTTACATAAGAGCAGTGAAGGGATGTTCTACCACAGCAATACGCCATTTTCGTAATGTAACCAAATTTAATGCATAGGTCTTTGTGAAGTGCCTCAATACAAACTATTTCATTCACCTGTTAAGAATAATAGTATTTCAATAGACAGAATCCTAACTGCATACATTAGTTGTTGCCACGTTGGACAAACATTATGGCTTGACCTACCTAGCAACACTTAATAGACCTATATGCAGTTGCATTCTGACTATTGAAATACTACTATTCCTATCAGGTGATTGAAATAATTTGTATTGAGGCACTTCACAAAGACTTATGCATTAAATTTGGTTACATTAAGAAAATGGCCTATTGTTGAGGGTAGAATGAGGAACTGTATATTTTGTCCTCTTTCTTTGTCTGTCATGTAATTCATAGTGTTACTTCCTGCATACATGTATATCGTCGAGTGCAATCTAAAAGATTTCTAATTGTAGTCAACATGGGCAGTTGAGTACGTTGACACGCATGATCAGTCGGCGTACGTCGTGTTCTCGTCCACTCAATCTAAAAGTCCCTATTACCTCGGCTTCAGCAACGTTAGCTGAGCTATACAAGGCGGTAATGCTTTCTAGGAATTGCTTCCTACCGGGTATTATCCACTTATACTACACATACACACACACACAACAGCAGTCAGTTGGTAGAAATAGCAATTTTCGTAAATTTTTTTTTTTTAAACTGAACAATATTTTTAAAATTTTATTTCACATATCTTTCAAACATACCTTTAACTACAATTCTGTGTAGTTTCATTGTTATAGGCATGTGGGAAATATGTTAAATTATTAATTAGAATATTGTCTTTTCAGCCATGTGTGACATGGCCCTCTGATCGCCCATTGACTGTTATTCTGCGTGGTGAAAATGCTCCTCAATGTATAAAACTCCCCTACAAAAATGCAATATCCTCATATGTTTTTCTCTAAAATTCAGTCCTTGTGGAATGTTATGGCCTGTTGAATTGAATGGTTTCTCGGAAAATCGTCATAAATCCTCAAATCTGACATTTCAACAATAAAAAACTATACTGTGATGTAGTTGAAAGTCTGCAAATTCTTATCATTTGTTCGGTTTTTCTGAATAATTTGTGAAACATATGAGGAAATAGCTGTAACGATGATCCATGTAATTTCCATCGCCATATTTTATTGGCATTGCAAAAATATTTGGAATATGATGTTAATATTTGGTGTAAAAAATTATGATCTATAAATATATGATTAAAAAAATGCCAACAAAATGAACAGTTTGACTTTCCTATATATATAATTAGCTGAAATGACCAAATTTGCATATTTGATGAATATTCATAATTTTTTTTTTCTTCACAAACAATATATTTCCATACCTGTCTGATATACATAGGTTTCATTGATGTATCATGTTCGGTTTTGATTTGATTACATATGCGCATATTAATTAGATGGACTTAGTTATTTTCACAACTTTTTCATATCTGCAGATTCGCAAAAATGGCAATAAATACTTATTTTGTTTGCTTCTGTTTTCAAAACGGTAATAGATATATTTTCTTTTTTGTATTTTTTACCACAAAGATGATATTTTTGTGTCTGATAATTTAATTTATTATTTGTGTCCAAGAAAGTGATAAATTAAGTTGTCAACTTTGTCGAATTTTGCCATTTCTGCCAATTTGACCATTTCTGGCAGGTTTTTCAGTAATTTTGCGATATCAAAAAAATTGTATGAAATCACAACGCATTGACTGATTTCAATTCTGTTTTTTTGTTTTTTGAAGCTTTCATAAAGTTTGATCATTTGCAATCATAAAATAACATGTGTTTGATGTACTTATTTTTGGTGTGCTATACCTACTTATACTAAAACTTGGTGGAGACATCAATGAATCGCCAAAGGACATTAATGCCTCGACGGGACTCGAACCGCGAACCATGTGATCCACAGTCCGGTGACGTATCCATTTAATAGACCAAGACACCTCGATTGTCCGGAGATGGCAGTCTAGCAATGGGCAGTTTTTACTGTTATCCAATAAACCTATCGGTTAACCATTCAGTAATAATTGGTTATCTAATCATATGTTATATGGTACAGAGCGAGAGAATGGACCGAAGTCCAATGATAAGGAGAGGTCATATTAAACTAAACTCAGTTAGCAAACATGGGGTCGGTTTCACGTGTAGGTACAGAACCCTAATAGATCCCATTTTCGATGACTGCTTTACTTGGAGTAGTACTAGAGAAACAACTCGTAGAGTCATAGATGCTTTCCTATCATCTCATTATTAAGAATTTCAAAAACAATATTTCTTACACACAATTGCGAAGAAGTTATTTGTAAATACATTGCCTAACTTACATCCATTATGTTATGAGCTCAGAAAGCAACACATCTTGCACACAATCCCTTTTGCTTTAAAGAAGACCAGTGTATCACTTTGCCCATTCCTTTATGTAAGGGTATGTAAAACATAATGAAATCAATGGCTTTAAACATTCCCTTTTTATATCTATTAATAACGAAGGTTAAAAGGTATTAAATGGTGATCTTCTTCCTCTGTGTGTTTCTAACTTCAAAAATTGTTTTACTTCTTAAAATTCATTATGTATGGATAAATAAATCTATATTTTAAATATAGAGTAACAGAGAGAGAGAGAGAGAGAGAGAGAGAGAGAGACGCCTTGGTTAGGAATCATTTCACAGCTTCATTGTAGCTTACAGTATGTTAAGGCTTTTTTTTAAAACTTGAAATTAAAAGAAAAAACCTGCTGAAGATTTTATTAGGGGTTTAGCAACTTTACACAATACTAGACATTGTTCCTTTAGCCCAGCACACACTGCATGATGCTATTTAGAGGGCATTTACAGCATTTTATATGAACATTCACACACGTACAATCTTAATGATCGAGGATCTGATAAGTCATGTGATTGATAACATCTAAGTTTCAAGTTTCCTGGAAGGAGGAAAGGCTAAATCGGCTCAGAATCGTAGTAAAATCATACCAGTATTATGATTGTCTACGATTTGAATTCGATTCGGCTTTTAATCATACAAAAAAATATAGTTAAAGACGCTAAAATTCCGGTTATTGATATTGTTCACAATCATTTTTCAGTAGTTGTCTAAGTTTATAACCGCCCTTTCTATAAAAATCGAAACGCAGGAGGATCATGTGAACCAGGCTTAAAGAGAAGGTTGAGTTCTGGGAAGAGGTGAAAAATAATTTGTGAGCGTTATCATTCTTATTATGCAAGTGTGGAAGAACTTCAGATGGGACATGTTCCCTGAAAAGCATGGCTCTTCAAATGCCTTCATATTCTAAATATGTAATGTAAAATCGTAAAACTCCGGGGTAGGATTTTTACGTCACGTGTTCGTGTAGTCCCATATACATCGTTCTCAATGTACAGTGTTTGTAACTTTACCAAGACTTGGCCAAATTTCTTATCATTTTGATGATTCCAGAACCTTGCAATACACACAAATTCTTATATTATGCTAGATGATCAACCTTTTCTGGTCGATTCCACACCGTTTCTTTCACAATGCAATCGCATGACCAGAACTCAACTTCATCTTTAACGGAACTTGTCATGGTATAGATTTCTGATAAATGCATTTCATATATGATATCATAAACTGGCCTTGATAAACCTGGAAAAAACGAAGAAGACTTCCTGATCTAAATATAAACTGAATCGTAACCGAATACGAGGAAACGGGGTCGGTTGCAAAGTCAACATGGAGACAACAATATGTTATCACTGTGTAAGATGAGAAGGAATGGGCAAGTCTTCTGAATTTTCTCCATTTCATAAGCTTCAAATCTAATAGACCGATTGGTGTATTGTGATGTGGTTCATCATATCTCATGTACTGATCTAGGATTAATAAGTCAACCGATCACTTTCTGGAAGATGCATTTGTACCAAGAACAGTCACAAACGGAGTCTCTGCTGGATATTAATTTGACGATTGGATAGACTTCTGTGATTCTCTCATTCATTGTGTAAAGATCATGGAGACAGTGTCAGGTGCTCTCTGGTCGTGCTGGTTGTCATTTTTCTCGATGTGCAGATAATGTCAAGGATACTTAGGTTGTTGTAGGCTCTCTATTTCACTAATCGTACAACTGGCATATTGGAAGGGATAACTCATCATCATCTCACCATTGAGCACTATCAAATCCTTTGGATATTTAAAGATGGACCATAAGAGAAAACCAAATTATAACTGAATAGATGCACAGACCTGCTGTGAAGCCACAACTGAGAAGGGTTGGTTAAACAACATGGATTGACAAAGTGTGTTTCTTAGTAAATTATATATGTGCTATAATCCGGAACCATGCATATCGCACACTGACAGATTCAAGCTCAAATTGTGTATACATTATCTAAAATGGATGCCATGCATATTGACAGCAAGATCTATTAGAGTAGTATCTTCTCTCCATTCTACATCTAATTCGAGGGAAAGAATACTCCAGACAAACCAGGATCATGCCTCTGCGTGATACACGTACGTTGCAGGGCATGTCCTACAGACAGTCCCCCGCAGAAACACTAAGTGGATGTCGTCATCTCCGCTGTAAAGCATTCCTGGTCACCGTCCTTGGCGTTCTCCTGATCGCATCGTTCCCCGCAACCTACTCCTCAGCGATGCTCATCGTCGGGGTATTCCTCATCCTCCTCGGATCCGCCCTCGCTTTCATGTATTACGTCGCCAGGGATTTGGGAAAGGAAAACACGGCAGCTGGACAGGGCGTGAATCGTAGCTGGAACCGTATCCGTCGACAACGACTTCAACGACGTCGTCGTAGGAACTCAGCAACCAGGAGATCTGCTAATACTAATCGGACATCGGAAGAACATGATCACGAGGGTACTGCTCCTCCGCCAGCATATGAGAATAGTATCAGTGTTGAAGAGCTTATGCGGTAAGTTTCTCACGTTTTCGCTTTCTATTTCCATGTCATTTAGGAATTAAACAAAAAATACGAATAAAAACTACAAGCTGCTGCAAATTTTTTCAATTTTTAACAAGATTGATAAATTGACGATATCAGTATAAAGGCCAGAATTGTATTCACCTGGTTCAACCCCTGTCTTATATTCTCAAAACTTGTTCTAATTCGAATTAGATCGCAGTATATCGAATATTATTGTGATCTTTGTTCATGTTCTTATCATTACCTCCCCATAATTTCGACAATTTTCAGGTATGTTTCGCTCCTTACTTTTTTCTCTTTTTAAATTTCCATTTCGAATTAACATAATGCCGTTACTTTGTCAGTACCCTCGAACCCTTGTTTAAATATATAAGTATCGATGCAATATACTGTATTGGGTTAACAAAATGAATATTCATAATTATCATCTCATATTTATAGAAAAGTGATAAACTGAAGACACTAAAGATGATGTCCCTTTGATAGCATGGTTATGATAAACGAAGTTGATCTTAGACTGTCAGTCTTCATTTAAATAGGCCGTTGTCCGGCAACATGTCTGAATGATATGAGCGAAATTATCAAGTTAGGCAATAAAATTAACTTGGTCAATATTTTCCTTTCACCTATCTGTCTGCAGTTGCCCGGAACCCTCTGATTGGACCTTTCTACCCTCCGACCCACCTCCAGTATACTTTCCACCAATCACATCTCTTCACTCAAATCACTCTCACACGGCGACAGATGGTCATCCCGAAACTGACCAATCAGCATTGCCCATTTATAGCATCAGTCGTGAGCTGAGTTACACACTACCGACGTACGAGCAAGCATTAGATGAAACTGATACTCATAGTGCTATGAATGTGAACGATGATGATAATGGTACACACCTCTCTAACCAAGATACATTTGTTGTTGAACTGGATGATGACCACGAGATAGACACAGTACAACCTACATTTTTAGTATGTGAAACAAGTGTGTCTAATTCTAACGGTATACAACAGTTACCTATCGGGTCTGCACAGAGTGACCGTGAAAGTGTTGATACTATAACCCATGTATCAATTTAGATAGAAATTATATAAACTGTTTGTACATCTATTAAAGGTAATACAAAGTTTTGGTATAGGGTCATGAATTTGGTTCAAATTAATATATTGGAAGCATATACGATCCTAAAATATTCAGTGATCGTTGTCGCGGTCGAAATCGACTCTAAAGTTATGAAATTGTAAATAATACACTCCTTACTTTGTATAGCTCCCTCTCAAGGTCAAGATATTAATTAAGCTATAAAACAATGCTTATTGACTAAAATCGACCGATTAGCTATTGTCGTTCGGAAATTATATACCACAACTACATACTCTGAGATTTTCATGGTCGCAGCTACCATTGTACGGCCGTAGGAGCTGTTTGAAATTTGCCAAAATTTACCGGGAGCACCGGTAAATCTTTATATTCAATTTTTTTCGAAAGCAGAAGTGTTTTAGGGTCTAACATTTCTGGTGTTTTTAATACATCCACAGGGGCATCCAAATATATCAAAATTGTAAAGAATCACTATCCACCCATTTTTCAAAATTTCCCAAAATTTTGTAATACCTTTAAACAAGTAAAGTAATGTGACTATCTTATTATAAGGCCAAATCATTTCATTTGTAATGTGTGTTTGACTACCATGTTGACCATTATGCCCAGGGGCGGATCTAGCTTTTTGTTAAGGGGAGGGGGGTTGATCCAATGGCGATGCGGAGTCCACGTTTTTCTATATATGCACATCACATTTTCACTTAGCAGCCCAAGGGGGGGGGGGTTAAATCCCCTAAACCCCCGTAGATCCGCCCCTGAGGCCTTTTTTGCGAGGCAGCTGACGTATTTTGCCTTTATTTTGTTAATTTCCAGCTTCGAGTTTTGAGAGAGAGCAAAGCGATCGAGCTAAAAGAATTATGGTAAAAGCATTATACATGTATCTCCATCAAAACGCACAAGACAATTATTATATACAAATACATGTCATCTCGCTATACATCTGAGTGATAGGGATAATCGCATATATGGTATCAGTCTCGTCATTGGCAAGCGCAGACTGTCTTATAAAATGTCAATCAATATGGATGAATATATGGAGGAGGAAACTGTAACTCAATCATGTCATTCGTACCAAAAGTATGAGATGGAATATGGCTACGTATATGCTTGTTTTGCATGTTAAATCGTAGAATTCTATAGGTCACATGTTTATACAAAAACGATGTTGAAAAGGAACTCTGGACAGAAAAATAGAGGAAACGGAGAAGGACAAAAAGGAGGAAATACCAGCCCTTTGGTTCAACTGTAACATACATGTACAACCCATACATGCCGTGATAGTTTGCAATTGAACTATTATTCAATAATATATAACAATAATAGAATACAGGTAAATAAGAATAATAGTAGGTTCTTGTATTTTTAGCCATGGTTGCTATATTTGTCATTCCTGGCGCTGAATTACTGTTGTTGTTGTTGTTGTTGTTGATGATGGTGATGATAGTAAAAAATAATAATTTGTCATTATAACAAAAAAATAATAATTTGTCATTATAACAAAAAAATAATAATAGTAATAAAACATGATTATGTACTAACTTTCACGTCTACTGAATTATCTTATTATTAATAACAGTTCTTGCATCATTTTTTTCTTCAGTATATGCAGCAATATGGGCAAATGCGTTTACTGTGACCATTTAATCACGTAATTATTGGCTTTTAGAAGTGCATGGAAAAATCGATCATAATAGATAGAACGCCTTTGTTTAGAAACATCGTGATATCACGTTTCCTTGCAACTTCCTTTGTAAATCGACGTAAACTGTTTTTCTTACCTTTTTTCATGAAATGATTGTGACACTATGATTTATTCTTGATAAATGAAGTTCATATCTTTTCAAAACTTTATTAATCAATAGAAAGAGTCATAGTAACTGAACAATAAAGATGGAAGAAAAAAATAATCCAAAATATTGGCAACCGTGTTTCATCATTAATATATTGAACTATGCGTATACAACTTTAATATATTCTATTCTTCATATATAGCTGTGTTGTATGGTAGCTAAGTACTTGAAATCGATCACTTAAAGGTAGTATGACCCATTTGTAGGCCAAAAATGACAATGTTAAATTCCAATGCCATTTGAAATTGTGTGGGAAAATAATGACCGTTGGTTGTCGTAACGAATTCAGCGAGCGCAGACCATAATTGTACCAAATGGTGGTACATTTTGTGCTGCGCAAATAATCAATCGGCTTAATTAATTCGGCCGTCACAAGAAGTGGGTTATTGATATAGACAAATGTCCATGTACCTACAGCTCATTTTATGTATGTTATTACCAAAGAAAAAAAGTAGTTAGTCAGTCACTCAATAGTGTCTGACAGAGGAGTCTACAAAGCAAACGGGATTCCTTGCATAATTTGAATACTAGGACACTTCTAACGTTTAAATTTCACAGATAGGACATACGTGACATTTTTATAATTCCTGCAAAGTTCTACAGAACTTGATGATGGCTGCAAAAGGGATACACTACCTTTAAGAATAATCATGTGTGATACCAAAATCTATATTAATTATGATGATATGGTCTCCTATTTAATGCCTATTTCTGTACTTATATGACACAATTCCAACAAAGTGTTTAAAACATTCAGGATTCAATTGATAATGCGCACCTTTATTTTGATATTTTTATTCAATGATAACTCGATACAAATATGAAATGTTACTCAAGTATATTGGTACCTCGATGATGATATAAAAGAACCCTGATGTACTCTAAAATAAAATAAAATACCATATATATATAACGATTGTGCAATAAAATGTAATTTGTACACACATTCATCAATGCATAACAACTCTTGTACACAAACAAAGATATCTATTTGTACAATACTGAATATGATATTGATAAGGTTTTATATTTTGACTATTGATAACTTTCAAAGATTGCTGTCAAATATTTCAGCCTTTATCTGTTAACCTCGAAAGGTAGAATGGATTTTCACGGGTATTGTGCAAGTATAGAGATTATAGGAGCCATACCGTGCAGTGAATCAGCAAAATAGAGCCTACTTCAAATCGCCAGGCCGAGGGCATTGCTAAAGTCAATGACAAAGGCCAGGGATAGATATGTAGCTCTGTCATTATCTAGATAATATTGAGCTCATGCTTCTGTTGCTTTTGGGAGGGGGGGGGGGGAGGGATGGGGTAATTCAAAGTCGTACATGGGATGGGGGCATTTTATTTTGGAATGTAGCGTAACTGACGTTTAATAGGGTAAAGCACTTTTGAATCTTATAGGACCATCGGTACATAATTATGTGATGTTTGCCACAATGAAGCAATAAAATATAATTACTATTGATGTAATTCTTCAATATTTTCATGATAAACATTAAGTCATGTGCTACGTACATTGGGTTAATGGGTTTAATTTGAAGGTATGTATTCATGTAGGTATGTTCTTGAGCTAGAGATGAGAGATGTTGCATAAGGATAATGTTATTTCAAATATAATTTTTATACATAGTAAACGCATATGCTAATTATGTGCGCACGCAGTATTGGTCGCCATTTTCAAGGAGCGGTCAATGAACACGACAGTAACAATGCCAATAGTAAACTTTTTTAATTTAAGTGATCGTTCGTTTGTTTGTCGAGTGGAGACAGATCACCTATATTAACTTAGAACCTTGTTGTCATAACTGTAGGTAAACATAATGTACCCCTTCATATACACCCTCCCTGCACACATCACACACAAAAACGATGTGATAGGAATACCTTGTCTCAGCTGTAATAACATGCATATGATAAACCTCGTACGCCCCCTAACTCATCAAATGTTATAAAGATTAAATATTTACCATTTTTTCACAAATTAATATTCTATATTGAAAGACCGTATGTGAAAGACAACATCATCTAACATAATATAGAGTACAGCAATTACCACAAGCAGCATACCAAACATTAACTAGGCTTGTTGGTTTCCTTACACTCTAAAAACTGAAATGTTAAATTTCAATTTGAAAGGCCCGAGGAGTGACCACTCTTTCAAAATGTCAGATTGTTTCTTTTAACCTGCTAGATTCAACCTTTATAGTGTTGGATCCAGCATGTTTAAAGTGTTAATCCACCATTTTGAAAGAGTGGTCACTCCTCGGCCCTTTTAAATGGTGATTTAACATTTCAGTTTTTAGAGTGTATGTATGTTCATTTACATTACATCTATCTTACTATACAACAATGACTACAAACCAACTGAACAAAGACAGTATAATAAGAAACTTTGGGAACATAAACGAAACGTCCTCAGTGTCTGGGAGTGATACATATAGAGACTTAAAGAATAAATATAAAAATAACAAGATACTAGTGTGATAAAGCTTTGATAAACAATGCAATCAAATGCTGCTTTGTTTTTAACAAATACGTGGAATACAAAAATATAATTATATATAAAGAAGTAGTTACAAAAATGAAATAAATTGCATAGTGTAAACAGAATAAACATCCTTTTCAAAGTATAAATATATGACAACTTTGACAACTATCAAAGTATAAGATCAATATACATTTTAAGTTATTTGTTAATCAGAGTTTGTGGACACCCTAAATGTTGGGAAAGTCTTTTAGGTGACAAATGAACTTAAACATTATTTTAGGTTACTTATGTGACCAACTTCTTCATAAACAGAAATTATGTTCTAATATAATTTAGAACTGGCAAAACATTTGTGTGCGTGATTTACATATATACGGTATATCATCCCAAGCGACTATTCGCACGTTTTATATACCAATATTTCACTGTACTTCTAATAAAATTTGTTTTTATACAATACCGTACCCCAGAAAATAATAATGAGAAATATACAATGGAGTATTTTTTTACATACGCAAAGCATATGTTGATACATTTTTTTTTACATTAACATAGTTAAATACATTATCAACATAGGCGCACCCGTCAGGTATACTAGCAATTCCGGCGTGGGTTGGAGGGGGGGGGGGGGGGGGGGGGGGGGGGCTGCGGACGTCACGTTCCCGAACGTCAACTTTCCAATGTCAAATGAAATTGATGCTACATTAATATTCTAACGAAGCGAGTGAGACATTTTGACACTTTATGAACATTTACAATGTCATTTAGTTTAAAACAATACACTTGATAGGATCGAACAATTACAGCTAGATGACATCATTGATAGAATATGAGGTGGCGATGTCGGAATACTGATAAATTTAAAATCCCTGGCCTGATCGAGGCACCAGCCAGCCCCCACCCCCTGCCACGTACGACTATATGTTTATCTACATGATCTTTTCAAAAGAAAAATGTTACATAATATTATGTCACTGAACATCACCTGTATAAATATCATGTATAATCACTCAAGAATTGTGATTTCAATATATATATATAAGGGTTTTCGCATCAATTTGAAATATGCAGGAAAAACAGACAAATCAGATCATTATGATGTATGCAAAAACAGTAGGTGGGTCAATAAGATTTTTAATGAGGAATACTTTCCTTTGAATGAATTGAAGGGGGAAGAAAATTAATTTCCACCTCCATACACAAGTCATGATGTATTTCCAAAAAGACCCTATTGGTCTACAAAAACCTTCAGTGAATAAAAAATGCATATATAATATTATGTTTGAATAGATAAGGACTGTATAATAATTCATCAAGTGAAAGAGAAATAGAAATGCTTGCATTCCGACCTCAGATTTTCTACAATGATTAAAAAAACATGTTACAGACTAGCGAACACCATTTAAGTTGTTATAATATCAATATATCGGCAACAGATACGTTGTTGTTATTTTATTCTATAAAGTAACTGGATATACTGAGATAGGCTGATTATCTATACAATTATATACATTGGTAGATTCATGCCCTTCATCCTTTTATTGAAGAGCAGCAGTACTAAGATCATTTTGGGTTTTGAAAACAAACACCTACACCTCTTCTCACGCCCAATTCCGAAAGCGGTGTTTATTAAAAAAACATAAACAGGAAGAGAAAATTTCGTGATGTTTAAAAAGTTTGCCCACCCCCTCCCTCTCTGGTAATCCTGGATCCCCTACCTGATATTAATGTCGTAATGATCTAAAAGAATAATCAAATAAAAATTTCCAATTTTTATATAAGTGACATTATCTCTCGGACAGACAGAAGAACAAAGATTAGAAATATACCAACATCCCATGAAAGTAATTTTGTAACGAAATATATACTTAAGAACTACAAGAATGATGCTCCTATACAGAAGTTCCTTACGTCATAGAATAAAAGCATTCACACGGCGTGATTTTCTTTACAATATATCTTAAACTCTTTATATGAGAGTATATAAAAATAATACCACGGTCAGCCGTCTAATTGTGATGTTTATTTCTACAGTTTAATGTCTTGTTCTTCCACTCTCTCTCTCTCTCTCTCTCTCTGTTTCTCCCTCTCTCTCTGTTTCTCTCTCTATCACCCATATACTGGAACGTTTAAATGCTCTGCGAGAAATTCGCATTCATGCGGATCCCTCATCGGCCATTCAGAGACAATCCTAGTTGACATGATAATCTTCTGGTGAGTATAAATGATAATCATTTGATGGTGAACTGAAAAGGGTAGTTAGATCAGCTGATGATCATCATTATTCAGTCATCACCGCAGCACAGTTTTGGTGATCGTCGTTCAGTAATGTGATGAACAGTTTTAGTATGTATGGTAGCTGTCTCTCAAATGTATTTGTTGTACAAATGACTGGTTCATCAAAGCCGTCATTAAAGTTTGACAGATCACCATTGATAACAGTAAATGATGTGCTGATACCTTGCTTCAAATGTCATTCACTCGTTGATCAATACATACCATAGTCATTCAGTGACGTACTAAAAGGGGTCGCGAAGGCAAGCGGTGTTGGGACCCCATTGGCTACAGGACTGGGGCCAGCATTCATGGGTAGCGTTTCTCCAAGATTCCCGTCAATTACATGTACATCAGGTTCAAGTGGTTGGTCGTTGTAATCACCCCCAACAAGAGGCAAGTCTGTCATGGGGATGGCCTCTAAATTAGCTGGACGATCGAGCGTGCTCCTCTGAAGAGATTGTTGCCAAACGGGTTGCACGTCACCGACAACAGGTGCAGGGGTATCATCGTAGTCTTCCATAGAATAGCACTTATGACAGGCGAAGATGAATCCAACAATGATCAGCAACAACCCGAAGACCACACCTGCCAGCAGGAGACCGCTATTTGGCCAGGCATCGTTGAGAACGGTAATAGCTACAAACGCCGCCACAAATCCACTCAAAACAACGAAACCAGCGAGCACAAGACCAATCCCACAACATAAAATATTTCTCTCCTTTCCTTTCTCTCGTCGCTGTTTTGGTTTCCTGGGTGGGTTGCGGTGGATCGGTTGAGCCGTTGGGTAACTTGGAATCAAAGTAGGCACAACTCTAGGTTGTTGAATACCGTTGGGATGTGTAAGACCATTCATTTGGTTAACGTTCGGACCTCCATTGGCTTGTCTACGACCACTGCTATACTGTTGACCTCCGATAAGACCACCATTGGCTTGTCTACGACCACTGCTATACTGTTGACCTCCGATAAGACCACCATTCGGCTGTCTACGACTACCACCATTCTGTACAGGGTATGCTTGCTGTTGCTGTTGCTGTTGCTGTTGCTGTTGATGTTGAATTAGCCCCAGCCTCTTGAATGCCTGCTGCTCAGTCATGGCAGGTTGTTGTCTTTGCCGTTGTTGTGGAGATTGGACTTGATGGGGCGGATTTTGTTCCCGTTGGTTAGTCGGTACTTCTCCTACTTGCCCAATAAATTGTTCGAACTCTAATAATGAGTTAGTACGTCTGAAAGAATTACTGTTATCTCTGTATCTGTCCATTAGACTCAACCCTCTCAAGGGTTCTCTCGTCGTGTCTTGATCAGGTTGAACCTGGTATTGATGGTGGATATCCTGCTGGAGAGCTGGCTCGTGGAGCGGGTAATCACGAGTAATTTCTTCATTTTCAGCAAGAATAGGAAGAAACTGATTTTCTGGTGTCAGTTCCTCGGGAGACAGGAACCCTCGACTGGCACGATGGTTTAGATTCTGTGTGAGTTCTTTCCGAGCCACGTTCTTAGGTTGACGATCATTTCGAGGAAAGGTTCCGAATTCACGTCCAGTTGGGATTGGACTGATTTCCATGAAGGGAGAATTATTTGTGTCGTATCTTTTAAAGCGGTCAAGGTTGTTTCGTTGTGAGTTCTGCTGTCCTGGGCGACCGTTACTTGCTGATGTGAAGGGCCAATGGGTGAATGGCTGTTCAAGTGCCATGGTCAGGGTGGATATGTGACTGATACGTTGGTAAAGTCCTGGTGCAAAACTTCAGGTTCGTTTATAGACGAGATGAAAATCCAAAATTATCACCTCCACCTGAATGTAAAAAGAATAAAGGAGAAAGCCTATTAGATATCATTACTCAATCTTAAACAAACAAGTACATAATTTATACGCTGTAAGAAAATGAATAAATAAAATAATGAATACAAATTAAAAATCACTGGTTAATAAATACCCAATGTAAAGGCAATCAATTGTTTAAAAAAGATATATATATATATTTGCTCAACTCGGGTGAAATTGTGTCCAATAACAAGTGAAGTTAGGCATAACATGAGTATGAAGTTATCCAACAATTTCCGTAAGATTTGGAACTTTATTAAAGCCAATACTTTATATAAAGCCATGCTATAGGCTCATAGGTGTAATTGAATTAATATAGCCTGGGGATCTGATTGCTATGTGATTGAATCCCGATCATCAATGGCTTGCCAATGTTCAATTTTCAAGAATGTGGTGCTAAAGGCCCAACCCCCTTCCCCTTATAAAAAAAAATCAACGACGTATATCACGATGTTTTTACTAATAGTGAAACCACATAGGATTCTTATAGGTTTCGTTGGTATCATAAACATGGCATAGACCAGTCAACTCGCTATCCATGTTATTGTTGTTGATATCATCCAAGCAGTGTTACAAAATCATATGCAATCAAACACATTACAACAATACAATCTTAGCCGTGCGATGTCAAAACTGAAACGCAACCAAAACGGGGCAAAAAATACCAGGGAAAAATACTAACTCACGTATTGAATGAATGATGAATGTACACATTGCTATCCAAAATAGATTGGGCTACAAAAGCAAGACGAAGTAAACTTGAATAGCTATAGGAAGGTCACATAGAAATTAGCACAATTTAAATATTCCAGATTGAAATAGGGGAGAGGTCTCCCGTTAGTGCGGTATGACCCTTATAGGGATGAAAACAGCGTTGCAACAATGGCTATGGCATTGCCTATTCGACTATGATGGATCACTGAATAAGAGTTCAAAGGTAAATTATTTGATCTTGTTTTCCAATACAATACAATCCTTACAATAAAGAGATTATTCAGTTGAAAACATAAAACCTTAGCTCAAATCTCTTCCTTTAAACGGCAGGGGATGCATGCTTTGGAGTAAACACAAATTTGATATAGTGTACGAAATGACTGATCAGTAGGAAGATTCAATTTGTGCTAAATATATTTCTAGGATTTTATTTCACGTTAAGTCGCATTTATTTTGTTTGTTCCATCAACACTCTCTTTTAGATATATATATTATTATTGTTATGTTATTTTTGAATGGTTTATCAAAAATACTAAAAAATAGCAGCCCGAGAGCTGAGTTAAATTCAGTTTACAATGAAATCACATGAAATAAATCGTAACACTAATACAATTATTACATAAAGCTTACGAGAATACATTAAAAGATAAAATTAATAAGGTATAATATAATTTTAAAAACTAGGTATAATCAACACTGTTGTAAAAGTTAACGCATATACAGCTGTGATATCGTATCTTTTACTGAAACCCTAAAATCTGAAGGAAAAAAATAAAACCAGTATAATCTTTTGAAATGTTTGGAAGCATGCAGATATCATGATGAAAAAAATCTATTAAACTGTGGTTCTATAAAGATGAAATATATATATTTATATTTGTATAATATGTTTATCTGTGCATATACATATAATGAGACAATGTCGTATTTCAAGGGTGGTAATAAAGGGTAACTTTTATTATCATTAATTCATCGGAATGTTTGAATTGCACGGCAAATTTGTGGTTTTTGAGGTTGAAATGCAGTCCACCGTTATAACCCAACGCCCATGACTACGCCCTAATCTTTACAAAATAATGTTTGTATGGGAAAATCCGGGAGTGATCTTTCTTTTCAAAAGAGAACTGAGCTGGTAGAATAGAGAAATAGCTGGTAGAATAGAGAAATGAATGGTTTAAGGGGATGTGGTAGTCTGTTTCCATGTGTAGTAGGTCACAATTCGCTGACACCAGACTTCGTGGAAATACTATTAATGGCTGTACAAGTCTGCACACAGTAAACCCGTGGTCCCATTGTATATCGTCTCTCAGAGAGTCTTCGGGTGAGGGAAATGTAAGATAATGACTTTTCCATATGGCGCGATTGGTGGAAATTGCAGAGTATAACATAAGGCCTGCTGGTCATAAAACTGAAGGCTAATCCTGGACATGACAACCTGTTATTGGGTGAACACCTGAATGGTGTCGAATTTCCCATGAGAGCCCACTACTATGCATCTTTAGAAAAAAAATAACTAGAGCCAAGTGTGAAATATGTTTAAATTTAGTAAAAGATGATAAACCAACGTCTACTGGTGCCATTAAATTGTATAGATGATGAGGAACGATCAATTATACGTGATAGATATTCATCCTTTATATGTCGTGAGGAATATTTATGATAGACAACAAAGTAAGATCGATTCAAGATGATAGCAAGAGTAAATTTCGTTCTAGAAATATTATTTAAAGTCGCACTTTAATCCACTAAGGAAAGTAAGTTAACTTGTTGAAGATTTATATGATTAATGGGGGGAATTTTTTTGAAAGGCTATGATCCAATTTCTCAACAAAGATATATATTTTTTCAGCTAGATGAAAACTGCCCACTGATATTTTATGTCAAGGAAAAGCAAACAATCACAGTTACAGGGTGATAAACTATTACAATATGTTTATCCAAGCTTCTATTACTGCAATAGAACAACAACATTTGACGTCACTTCCTCCTCCTCTTCTTCTGAAATGAGGATTTGACATAACTTGGTTTTACATGGCTCATCTCGAACTTAGCAGAGAGATATTGTAACATTAACAAACAAATCAGATACCCTTTTTCTCATGCAATGAATCTCAGAGTCTTAAATGATGTTAGTGATTTTCATCACACGTTGCCATAAGGTCCATTACACATTTTATGCAAACATCGTATAATTTCATGTAAGTTTTATGAATAGAAGAGGTATTGGATTTCGGAAGTTTCCACAATAATTCAAGCTTTTATGAAAAAAATATTTTCATTTTTTCATCGAAGATTATTCTAAAATATCTCATACAATTAAGAAGTGTATAAGATCACATACTTATGTTAATGTATGTTTACATGTACCGCATTTCATGAATTCGCAATCTGTTATACTATAATTCCTCTCCTTACAAGTTCTTTATAAGCATCCTAGATAGATCAGCAGTGAGTAACACTAATGACATGTACTGTACTTTTCATAATCTATCTACTGTATTTAGCCCCATTCCAAACATCAATGTATTTCGTTATCGATAGCGTTTGTGTTTGTAATTCTTAAATTTGGGTAAAAATTATTTCATACGCAATTAAAGTGTTATATTGTTGTTATTTGTTAACAGAATCAGAATCTAAAACGAAGCATAGGTCCTAATTCAGATCACCGTGCTAGCAATCTTAATTTAAATGGTCTACAATGAATATCAATTCTGTTTTTCCAACAAGAGAAATATTACTTTATGTTGTGTACAGTTGACCTTTATAAGGTATCATGAGAAAACTAAACAAAAAACTTGAATAAACATTATAGAACCATTATAGAATAAGGAAATACTTTTTAGAACTTCGGTTAATTTTAGTAAGTAATAATGGTGATAATGGTGATAACTACGCAAAAAAAAACTACTAGAGATTTAACTGTGAAGTTCTTGTGGTAGCGATGCATACAAAATACTTGGATAAAGGCATTATAACATGCAGAAATTATTGAGAATTAATTCAGATCGGTGCGTCTAAGCTGTGGGTTATAAGGTCATCTGTCTATAAAGGGCAATGTACTGTTACCCAATGGTAGTATTGACTATACAGATACACTATGTTTAAATCATCAACAACAAGATATATTGAAACATTGATTCATAAACAATATACTCACCAGAATGACATATGTGTTAATCCCCGTAATATGATGTGATGTGATGTTACTACGATGATTCATCCCTGGTGCACAAGTCCATCATAGGATGATTGCTAGGCGTGTATGTATAAAACGCAAACATGGGTTACGCCCGAATCTACGAATGGCGCCAATCCCTGATAGTTCATAAGCACCGGCAGAAATCCTCTTTTAACTGTCAAAACTTCATTTTATATTTGTTAACTTTGTTCTGCTTCTTCTCGGATGTTAGCAAAGTTGAGAAACATTAGAGTAAAATGCTAATACTGTGCTCAGAATTCAGAGGGTGCGACTCGACCGGAAATGGTTAACTTGGTGAAGTTCACAAAAACTTTTTTGCTATCCGCAGCGGGCCCATAGATTGTATTGATATCATTATTACACCGTGTTTGCCTCTATGCCTGTGGTGTATTGTGGGAACGATCTGGTAGCAATACAATAACCTCCTCCCAAATACATATTTACTTTCTGTTCAAAGGCAGTACGGCGTGAGACAACGCAAATCCAACGTGCAACGATATAGCGCAGGAGGCCAAGATTGAATAGCCTAAAACCCAATGAACTGAAAAGTTGACTATAGAAGATATGTATTCATAACGAGTTATGACGAATGTCGGAATGCCATCGCTTTTCATCGCTATTCACCCCGCCTACTCTTCATTATTTATCGAACACACGGACAACCGTAAGAATTGACGAAGTGAGGCGACAAGGTACAAAGGTTCATAGGCAACAAGAGAGATATTGGGTGAAAACATGTACTTTTAGGCTAAAATAGATGTACTATGTGGGCTGGAATTTGAGCAGTTATAAAGGGAAACAACAAACTGATCACAATCATGGCTAATAACTACTCAGGCCTACATGGTATGCGGCCAAATAATTTAATATTATGGCAGTTATGGACATATTTATGAGGATAATAAGTGCACCTCTGTGCTATTTAGTACAATGTTGGGCGTATTGTTTTGAGTTTTAGGGGCGTGGCAGGTCTATTAATAAAATAGGGTGTGTTTCCTCTCTACTAAAGTGGTCTTTTATACTGGCAGTACTGAAAATAACGTGTTATATCCAAAGCAACCTCGGCCACTGATCTTTACAGAGGGTGAAGGACTGACAACCATACCGATGGAAGAAAACTTTACTAGATTTGTTGTCGTTGATGCTGATTGTTTGCATGTTGTGACGTACAACCTTATTCCTTTTAACTAACTTACGTTAAACGAAGAGAGAGACAGCAACGAGCAAGACCGATCTACCTCCAAGTACTAAGGAAATACAGGAATACATGAATACAGACATTACAGAACTGGACTGGTCAGTCTAAAACAGAACAACGGAACGGAGAAAAATCCTCCTTGAACTAGAGATCTTTTTCACAACCACCACCAACATCTCGACCATCATCACCAACATCATTCCCCCCCCCCCCTCTCCCTCTCTCTCTCTCTCTGCCTGTCTATCTGTCTCTTTCTCTCTGTATATCTGTATCTCTGTCTGTCTGTCTCTCTCTCTCTCTGTCTGTCTCTCTCTCTCTCTCTCTCTCTCTCTCTCTTCCCCCTCTCTCTCTGACCTCTTTATGTCTATTCCTGGAAAGATCTATCATTCTTTCTATTAGTTATTATGTATATGTTACCTTCATAATTCTCTCTTTCTTTTTTCTCCATTCTCATGTTAATCGACCGCCAACGTGACGGTACATTAGAATTTTACTTAAACCGTCCACTGAAGAAAAAAAGGCAATCACTAGTGATAATAATAATAATAATGGGTTCTTGTATAACGCTCATATCTGTCAGATTTGACACTCCTGGCGCTCTCGATTATGTGAAATACATTTTTATTGCATGATTGGATTGGCTTTCTGACAGAAATCAAACAGTGTACAAATTACAATTTTACAAAATGGATTGATGACAACATTGACAAGTACTGATCGTTTGTAAGAAAGCGATATAAAATGAGAACTTGTGAAAGACTGTCATAGTTAAAACAGGACGACCATTTCTCAATGTTGACAAAAGGCTGTTAGAGACCCTCCATTAAACATATTCGTCAGTCATTCGTATTCTAATATAAACTATAGTTCACCTGACATTCCCGAACAACAATATTCTTATCGAAAATAATATCGCTAGTGATATTCGTTTGTCTCGCAATGTGGTCAATAAGGAATCTAAAAGATCACGACGTTTCGTATGCTACTGCGATACTTCGTCAGGTGATAAAAACTATTGTAAGCAAGGGTCTTTTATACTTTACGGGAGGACCGGCGGAGCGGTCTATAATTCGATCGATAAATGGAACAATAACGCCCAATGCCTATTGGTCGACGCACACGGTGATCGACCAATCACCAAGGCCGCTGGTTCGGCCGCTGGTTCGGCCGCTGGTTCGGCCGCTGGTTCGGCCGCTGGTTCGGCTGATGCACCAGGCCTATTGGCCGACGCATACGGTACTCAACCAATCAACGGGCCGCTGGCTCGGGCCGTCTGCTGAATTGAATCGACCGTTGTTGGCTGGCAGGACGGCGAGTGTCATGGCGGCGTATCGTCCGCATCCAAAATTCGGGGATATCGATCCCGTTGTCTCTGTTGAAATTATTAGGATTGAGACGGATATTGATAGCTTCTTTTACCCTCCGTGTATACCAATGCCGTTCCTGGGAAAGGCACTGAACCCCGTCCCAGTCGGGTTGATGTTGGTTATCCCAAGCATGTTCGGCTACGGCTGAGTTGTCAGTTCGACGGAGTCTGACGTCCCTCTTATGCTCAGTGATTCTTTCTTTTATCGGACGGGCAGTTTCACCTGACGAAGTATCGCAGTAGCATACGAAACGTCGTGATCTTTTAGATTCCTTATTGACCACATTGCGAGACAAACGAATATCACTAGCGATATTATTTTCGATACCATATCCGCAATGAGTAATATATTTAGCATTAACAATCTTCTTGACACTGGCCAACTACCCCGATTGACCACTACCCCAAGCTGGTAAACTAACCTCTTAAACAACTATGTCGGAACAATTACCCCCCCCCCCCCCCCCCCGACTCCGGCAACGACAACTAACTACTCGTAAGACGCATTTATAAGAGGAAAATGGCGTTTCTGTAAATAATCAGTTATGAGGGGTAGATGTTTCGGATGGTTGTCCTAGCGTTGGTAATACCGATACATTCATTGAATGATAAATCTGAGCACATCACAAAATATACATGTAACTTTTATACCCTTTTCTAACTGCACTGATTTTCATCGGATGCATCCGGACGCATCCGATGAAACTGGCAGTTAGAAAGCAACAGAGGAGAAAAAGGCGATTAAATAGCCGATGAAAAAAAGAGAAATAGGCGATTAAATTCTCCTGCTCAAGAGCAGGAGAAATTCTCATTCTATCGGTGTGACACCGATGAAATGTGCAGTTAGAAAACGTTCGGGAGAAAAAGGCGATTAAAACAGCGATTAAAATCGTCAAAGGTCGCAGTATACGCGCGCTTTATCGTAACCAGCTGTGTTTGTTGACTTATGGTTGAACATGCTGCATGCTAGCTAGATGGAGCGCGGGCATAATAATTACGTAATAATTCTTCACTTCCGGCAAGGGCTCGCCATAGCGAGTGAATTTCACCGGCAGTTAGAAACCGACAGGGGGAAAACTGCGGTTTCACCTTTGTTTACATAAGGAAAATTCAATCGGTATTTTCATCGGTGTGACTCCGATAGAGTGCAGTTAGAAAAGGGTATAATGGGGCGTTGCAAGAATGTTGCAATCAATTGCAAATTCCCCAAATCAAGCGTAAGTCTTGCGATTAATTGCAAATTTGCAACTAATCGCAACTCAACTTTCTTGCAACGCCCCTTTGGTAAGAGAGAGAGAGAGAGAGGGGGGGGGGGGGAATAAAAGCTAGATAACTTTAATCGTAACAAAATCCTAAGAAATTGAGGAGTCTAGTGCAAATTTTATTCATATAGAAGAGATAAAAGAAAAATGAAAACCTCGTCTACTATCTACATGACTGTATTCAATATTAGTGTAATTTTTCATTGTGCTGTATATTATTCTATTTCTAACATAATTATGTCTATTTAGAAGTCGGAATTATTCAAATTGATGAATAGGATTATTCGTCATAAATGTGAAAATGACGTAAATTCAGTTTGTATAAAATATACAGTAGTTGATTTTTTTTCAAATACCAGATTGATAAAAAGATACCATGTAATCGCCGATTTGCACATAATGTACACGACACAACAAATACGCCAAGGCAAAACCCATGGGGTAAACATTGTGATACACAGGCGATTTCACTTTTAGCCAGCTTTTAAAAAAAGCTTTCCAGATATTTAGCCACTTTGCTTTCGGAATATTGAATAATACCTACTTAATGATGATCTGTAAAGGAAGAAAGGCATCTTAATAACGCCAATTTGATTTGGTTGATGTACATTAAGATGATCATATAAACAAAAACGAAAAATGCGCCCATATCATTTTTTTTTTATCAAAGCAAAAAATATATTCATAGATAGGCCCTCCTACAATGTTTAAACACAATATCAAAATTGTGGTAATGTACATAATGTATCTAATCAAATATCTTTTGGTTTCATAACATAGTAAATGTAACTGCATACAAACAGTTATAAACTGAATTATTCATATACCCTTACCAAGTTTTGTAATTGTGTAAGCATGTGAAACATGGATTTATCCCGATTTATGTTTCTTGAGATTGTGACACATTAAAGCTTACAGCTTAAAGTATTAACAAATTTCTTAATTAAAACCAGTCCACCTTTCGTTCTTGAATTATGAAAAACACAACAAACATAACGTTTACAAGGGGTATGAATATTTGAGATGTAAATGTATTTGCATATGTTTATATATCTATAAGCATAATTATAAAAAAAAAAGAAACATTTGCATCATGAAGAATTATCAGTTACGAATGAGGAGACATGACAGTGTCAGTAGAGCTTCTGTCTATTGAACGGAAGATCCTATTTCCAAATCCAGCCTGACGAAGAAAAAAAAATCGAGCCTTGTGAGAACGCGACCTCCCCCTCCTCCCTCTCCCCGCCCTCCCCCCCCCCCCTTCCCCACCCACTTGCCTGCCGAATGATCACTGATAATTACAGATTTTAACATTCTAAGACAACTTTTGCATAAAATCAGCAGTACCGATTTATCTTTTACCACGCTGACTATTTAGCCATTCGCATACCTAGCCATCGTCTGTCAAAGTAAAACTCATTTTCTCTTCCATGACAAGACGAATTGGTGCAATATACATCCATAAAATCAAGGTGCCATCAATGAGCTAAATAAAAATGTCTTTGATTGGTTCATTTGGTCTGGATTTAGGTCGGACAGCCATTTCCAATTATACATATTGACAATGTGCTGTAAACACCGCTCTAAACAAGTCAAGTAAACATTGTGTTTTTTGACATTATTAATAAAAACGTTCTGACCGTAGTAAAATCATGTTGATTGTTCTATGCAGTTTGCAGTTTGTCTATACATCTACAACATGTATAATAGTCAGGGCTGTTAGGGCTATATAGGGGTCGTTTGGTGCAGATTCTTCTAAAAGCACCAAATTTGGCCCAGAGGTAGCTTATACCATACTATTAAGATTTCTGCCGGGCGCCAAGAAGGGCGCCCTCTGTGACTGCCATATTGGGCAAATCCAAAATGGCCGCCATCTGAGTTAAAGGTCAAGTGTAGTTTCAAAAGGAAAAGGGCTAGTATCATAACAATTTATATATTTCTGGGGTTTGGGGGGTCAGAGAATCTGAATATAGTGTTCTTTTATCAATTTGAGGTCTCCTTTGGGCTTTCATACTGGTCATATTGGTCAAATACTGGTCATATTGGCCGACTCACAGTTTGGCTTCAGACAAAAACATTCGACTGTTCATGCTATTTTACATTTCATTAATCATGTTACTTCTGCAATTGATGAACACTCTCATACCCTTGGGATGTTTCTGGACCTCTCCAAGGCCTTTGACACAATCGACCATCAAATTCTACTATACAAACTTTCACACTATGGTATACGTGGAAGGGCCTTGGAGTGGTTCGAAAGCTACCTCAAGGGTAGGAAACAATACGTATCAATAAATGAAGCAGACTCGGCCTTTCAACAGTTAATTTGTGGAGTGCCACAAGGATCCCTTCTGGGGCCTCTTCTATTTATATTGTATATGAATGACTTTCAAAACTCATCCAATGTTTTGTCGTTTATATTATTTGCTGATGATTCTTCTGTGTTTTTCTCACACAAAAACCCCAATTCACTACTTGAAACCGTAAATCTTGAAATGAAACTTGTTGAAGAGTGGATTTGTGCCAACAAACTTTCCTTGAACTTAAATAAAACTCAATGTATGCTCTTCAGCAACTCTATTTCGGGATTGCCTGGCAATGTTTACATCAATGATACAATTATACACTTAGTTGATTCATCAAAATTCCTTGGTTTTATAATTGACAATAAACTTTCTTGGAAAGAACATAACTTACAATTGAGTAAAACTCTATCAAGGAACATTGGAATAATCAATAAATTAAAAATGTCTTTTCCTAAGTATATTTTGAAAAGTTTGTACTCGACGCTTATCTTGCCTTATCTTAACTATGGCATACTTGCATGGGGGAATTCATTTAATTACCAGTTGGACAAATTATTGATACTTCAAAAACGCGTCATACGAATAATCTGCCACACTAATAGGTTAAGCCACACTAATAGTTTATTTTTAGAAAATAAAATATTGAAAGTTCATGACCTGTATAATTTCTTTTTAGGCTGTTTTATGTTTAGATTAAATTCTAACGAACTTCCTCATGCCATCACGTCGATATTCCAAAAGAATCAACAAATTCATAATTATCCAACCCGACAGTCTTCCTTTTTTCACTTACACAAACTGAGAACTTTACTAAAACAAAAAACTTTGATTTATACTGGTCCTGTGTACTGGAACTCCTTAGACATTTCGCTCAAACAGCTGCCAAGTTTAATTACTTTTAAATATCACCTGAAACATAAACTTCTACTCCAGTATGAAAATGTTTAAGGTCATCATGATAGAGACCATCGGTATTATCAACACTTGTTGGCTGGCTGCACCACACACTCGTTTTTGTTCTTTTGTTTTGTTTTTTGTTTTATATATTATGTAAAAAAATGTATTATGTAAAGGGAACCTTAATTACAAGCATAATGCTTCCAAGGTTTCCTCCTCATTACTGTAGATAATTGTTAGCATCATATGTATTTAATAACTTGCCATTACATCGTTTGAATTACTGTTGTATCAATCGAATATTATGTACATGTTTTGTTACCTTGTATATGCCTTACTTTGTAAATTCTTTTCATATGCAGTTAATGTGGAAATAAAACCTAAATAAAAAAAAAAAAAAATCCAAAATGGCCGCCATCTGAGTTACAGGTCAAGTGTAGTTATGGAAGGAAATGGGCTAGTATGTTAAAGGTTTATCTATTTATGGGGTTTTCGGGGTCAGAGAATCTGATTATGATGTTCTTTCATCATTTTGAGGTCTCCTTGGGGCTGCCATATTGGTCATATTGGTCAAATCCAAAATGGCCGCCATCTCTTTGTTACAAGTCAAGTGTAGTTATGGAAGGAAATGGGCTAGTATGTTAAAAGTTTATCTGTTTATGGGGTTTTCGGGGTCAGAGAATCTGATTATGATGTTCTTTCATCGATATGAGGTCTCCTTGCTGCTTCCATACTGGTCTTATTGGTCAAATCCAAAATGGCCGCCGTCTGATAGTTAAAGGTCAATAGTAGTTCCAAAAGGAAAAGGGCTAGAATGATAACAGTTTATATATACATGGGGTTTTCGGGGTCAGAGAAACTGATTATCATGTTCTTTCATCGATTTGAGATCTACTTGGGGCTGTCATATTGGTCATATTGGTCAAAACCAAAATGGCCGCCGGCTGATAGTTATAGGTCAATAGTAGTTCCAAAAGGAAAAGGGCTAGAATGATAACATTTTATGTATTTGTGGGGTTTTCGGGGTCAGAGAATCTGATTATAATATTTTGTTGTCGATTTGATGTTACCAATCCTGTCCTACATGATAGGCTTCAATGAAGTCCATTTCCTGGTTAAAGAAGATGAGGGAAGATGCGCCAAATTCACATTTGAGTCGGTATAAATCTTGGCCTGCGCCCATACTTTTCATCATTATGTTCCACTAGTCATTGCTGTCAATGTTGTTGCTACATCCGCCCTCGCATTTGCAGAGCATCGTTTCACTGGTGACCCCGACGTGATCTAAACTCGACCAACCTACTGAGTCGCAGACATCCTTTATCAAAACTATTTCAATTTTTGTCTTCCTTTTCTTCATATTTCTACTCAAGTCTTATCTTTGAACTGTCATCATGCCTAATGACGATCACACCCATTCTTCAACTTCTGAAACTTCTGCTTGCCCTTCATCTGTCTCCAATGTTCAAATCAAACTTCCTCCTTTCTGGCACAATGATCCTACTATTTGGCTTGCCCAAGTCCAGGCACAATTCATAACCCGAGGCATCACCCAACAGACAACAAAGTTTGTCTACGTCGTTGCTTCTTGCAGCCGGAATATGCCCAAGAAATTAGGAACTTACTGATATCTCTTCCTCAAGAACAGCCCTACGTTAAACTGAAAGCCGAATCGATACAGAGAAACTCCACCTCTGAGCAAAAACGCCTTCATCGGGTGCCGATTTATGAGGACTTTGATAGATCACAAACCCTCCCAGTTACTTCGCAAGTTAAACAAGTGCTGGGGTGAACAAGTTGGAGGAGAACATTCTGAAACAGCTATTTATCCAGAGGCTGCTCACAAAATTATGTTCAGCTCATTTTAGCATCAACTGGGGCCTCGATGAAGACCAAGAACCTCGCTGATTTAGCCCCCCCCCCCCCAAAAAAAAAAATCGTTGTGACAAATTCCCCATCTAACTTTCATCCTATCGGTCTTCTTTCTCGTCTTCTCCTTCTTCTTCTTCACACCCTACTCCTTTTCTGGAAATGCAGCAAATGAAAGCGCAAATATCACATCAGAAGCAAGACCGTCAAGCGCGAAGCCCCAGCTCACAAGGGGATTGCTATTATCACTTTCGTTTTGTTAGCGAGCCAAGAAATGTACTCCTCCCTGCACTTTCAAATCAACCTCTTCAAACCAGGGATACGACGCAGCCAGCGACTAAAAGCTACAAGTTAGACTGCATGGCACCAGCCCAAAAAATTGCCTTTTCTACATTACGGATAGGAAACAGGGATTAGATTTATCGTAGACCATTGAACTGAGGTTAGCGTTCTTCCTCCATCCATGGACCTACTAGGTCCATGCTCCATCCAAATCCGAGAAACATATGCACCCTTCTTCGAAATTTCCCCTGCAAGCAGTTAATCGCTCAAGTATCACTACTTACGGAGACCTAAGCCCGACTCTCGACGTCGGCCTACGTCGAGCTTCCAGGTGGATTTTCATCATTGCCGACATATCCAATCCTATCTTCGGGGCAGACTTTCTCCCTCACTTTGGTTTTCTGGTACATGTAGATGTGCGCAATCTCAAGCTCATCGATTCTACTACTAATCTATCTGTAAGAGGCATCCTTTCTTCTTCTCCTTCTATCAGCCCCATGTTTGTCAAGGCAGACAGTCAAGCTGCTTCCAAATCTCTTCTTGACCAATGTCCAGACCTCACACGCCCAGTCTACAAGGGGGCAAAAATGCTAGAATTAGGCATCGTCCGATCTTTTGGCAGCAGTTCGGCATCCCAACTTGGTGCCAAAGAAAAAACCCGGAGACTGGAGACCAAGCGATGACTACCATGGACTAAATAGGAATACAGTGCCCGATAAATGTCCTATTCCCCATCTTCAAGATTTCACCTCAGCTCTAGCAGGCGATAGAGTTTTCTCCAACCTCGATGTCATCAGAGCGTACCACCAAATTCCAGTCGATCCAGTAGACGTACACATAACAGCCATCACCACACCCTTTGGGTTACTTGAATTTGTGTGCATGCCTTTTGGGCTATGAAATAGCGCACATATATACTTTTCAACGGTTTTTTGATGATCGAGGTAACCCGTGGTCTACATCGACAACCTCCTCGTGGCGAGTAAGACAGGACATATTAAAACATATTCAACACCTCCAAATAGCTACTGTTCTTACGACTCTCAAAATACGTTGTATTCATTAACCCACTCAAGTGTGAATTTGGCGCATCTTCCCTCATCTTCTTCAACCGGGAAATGGACTTCATTATTGTAGCCTGTCATGTAGGACAGGATTGGTGACATAAAATTGATAAAAGAACATCATAATCACATTCTCTGACCCCGAAAACCCCACAAATACATAAGATGTTATCATTCTAGCCCTTTTCCTTTTGGAACTACTATTGACCTATCACTATCAGACGGCGGCCATTTTGTATTTGACCAATATGACCAGTATGGCAGCACCAAGGAGACCTCAAATCGATGAAAGAACATGATAATCAGATTCTTTGACTCTAAAAAACCCTAAAAATATTTAAACTTTTATCATACTAGCCAATTTCCTTTCGTAACTACACTTGATTTGTAACTATCAGATGGCGGCCATTTTGGATTTGACCAATATGACCAGTATGGCAGCCCCAAGGAAACCTCAAATCGATGAAAGAACATCATAATCAGATTCTCTGACCCCGAAAACCCCATATATATATATAAACTGTTATGATTCTAGCCCATTTCCTTCCATAACTACACTTGACTTGTAACTATAAGATGGCGGCCATTTTGTATTTGACCAATATGACCAGTATGGCAGCCCCAAGGAGACCTCAAATCGATGAAAGAACATCATAATCAGATTCTCTGACCCCGAAAACCCCATAAATAGATAAACTTTTAACATACTAGCCCATTTCCTTCCATAACTACACTTGACTTGTATAACTATAAGATGGCGGCCATTTTGTATTTGACCAATATGACCAGTATTGCAGCCCTGAGGAGACCTCAAATCGATGAACGAACATCATTATCAGATTCTCTGACCCCGAAAACCCCATAAATAGATAAACTTTTAACATACTAGCCCATTTCCTTCCATTACTACACTTGACCTGTTACTCAGATGGCGGCCATTTTGGATTTGACCAATATGACCAGTATGAAAGCCCCAAGGAGACCTCAAATCGATGAAATAACATCATAATCAGATTCTCTGATCCCGAAAACCCCATAAATATATACATTTTTATCATATTAACCCTTTTCTTTTTGGATCAACGCTTGACCTTTAACTCAGATGGCGGCCATTTTGGATTTGCCCAATATGGCGGTCACAGAGGGCGCCCTTCTTGGCGCCCGGCAGAAATCGTATTAGTATGGTATAAGCTACCTCTGGGCCAAATTTGGTGCTTTTAGAAGAATCTGCACCAAAATATCCCTAACAGCCCTGACTATAAACAGTCATCTTTGAATAACGAACTTTCTTCATGCTCACTGTCGATGGTGTTTTTTTTTTATAAAGGCAGGCTCTCTCCTTGGTCCTATGAAGAAAAAGAAAACAAATGAACAAAGAATACATAATTATTGTATAAACGACTTTTAAAGTCCAATTGCACTACTTATAGCTACTTGCGCCCTCTATATAACAAACAATGCCTAATCGGTGACCATTGGTCCCCTACGATCCTCTTTTTCTTATGTTAATTGAGAGCTGATTTGATGAGATAACCACCTGTCATCTTACCTTGCAGATTGGTCTAATCCCCCCTTTACATTAGTACAGATGGGCTTTAATGCGTGACGTTTAAGGGCGTACATAATGGGTTAGCAATCTTATTACTTTGGTAAATGAACCCAAAATAATGACAGAAAGATAATCCCATACGGCCATATTTGGAGGATCATAAGGTCAATGACATCATGATTATCCATGTTGTAGTATAAAGGTGTATGATAGCCCCCACATTAGCAAACAAATAATTTCCCTAAAATTATTGATGAATACAAATGAAAACGAGGTTACTGCTAAATTAAGAATGCCCGTTGCTCGTCCTTTACCCTTCAAGTATAGAAATATAATCAATCAAGCAGTTTTCTGCGCCCCCCCCCCCCCGCCACTGCTTTGATGTAAATTCATGCACGGCTATTCGCCACTGGTGTATAGTTATTTACATCTGTATTTCCATTATTATTGATATTCGTTATAAAATGAATGTATGGGTTGATTTCCCTGCACTTGGCCTTAGTGTGTTGGTGTTTTTTTTTAATGAAAAGATATTTGGGGCTGTATTAGTTGATTCGAATCCCATACCTCAGTTGTATATTCCACCGTAGAAGGCTGCATGGTCACCCCATCATGACTGAGGGTCATATCGTCTCCTCCCCGGTGAGACCTCATCATCTCCTGGTCTTGGTCATAACCCGAGTTAGGTACCATTGTTTCGTCATCATGAGTGTAAACCATATTACCCACTCCAGCAATCTCCCCGTTCCCTTCCATGTCACCTCCGAATTCAAATAACTTCATCTTGTTCGCTTTATAGAAGCATAGATATACAGTACTGACAATAAACACAATCAAAGCAATGATGAGCACGGGGATGCCGATGGTTAAGAGGTTGAAAGTCGGTGGGAAGTTGATCGCCCCCATGATCACCAGAGCAAGCCCAACGAAGAAAAGAGGAGCAGAGATGAGAAAAGCGATTTGGGCTGCTGACCAGGTGAGTTTAGTAGCATCTTGAGAGCTCGCTACGGAATCATCATCGTATTCAGCAAGGAGATCGAAGTCGTCCGGTAAGGCGTTAGCGATGCCACGATCTTGTTTTACCGATGGCGATGGTTTCATGTGTTTGTCACCATTTTGAGCTGCCTGGTATGAATTATCATTTATTTCTTCTGCTGGATATGATTGTTGTTCTGAGTCTGGTAGACTTGGCAAGGAATCTGATTTGTTCAAGTCAGAGTCAATGTCTCTCGGCGACGACAACTCTTCGTCATCGTCCACGGATTCGACTTGGTTCGTGTCAGTTTCATTCAACGACGAACCTTTATCATCGTTCTCGGGTTCCATATGATGTTCGGTGCCAGCTTCTGTGGGTGTGTTATCATCATTCCCGTGTTCGGGCTCGAGATGATGCTCCGAATCCATTTCTGTCAACCCCAAATCCTCGTCATCGTGATGAGGCTCTAAATGATGCTCTTCTTCGTGTGCCTCCATGTGATGTTCGGTGCCAGTTTCTGTAGATGTGTTATCATTATCCCTGTGTTCGGGCTCCAAATGATGTTCCGAATCCATTTCCGTCGACGCCAAATCCTCGTCATCGCGATGGGGCTCTAAATCGTGCCCCTCTTCGTGTGCATCCTCGTCCATTTCGGGGTAAAGGTTATTGCCTCAATGATTTCCGGTCTAAATAAAACAAGAAAAAAGTGTTTGAGGTTAACAATTGTCGTTTCATACCTGTTATATACAGTTCAGATGTAAGTTCGATTCGTCGAAAGGCAATTCTTTATGACAATAATGGTATCATCATTATACAGTCTGGCTAGAACAACCAAAATAACTTCCGAAGCACTCCCTCAGCGAATACATGCGCTACACAAAACCGATCGTTATTATCCTATCAGTAAAGAGAAACTCTAATAGTCTCGATCGTGGCAATAATGGTTATCGGTTTTAAAAAGCCTCGGCACTATCTTTCCCTCACTTTGGCGCCTTGATAGAAATTCATTGTAAAAATATTTCAATATTTTATTAGCCTACCTCCTATAGGAGATGAGGGAATATAAAAATTACCTCAATTTTGTTTGACATATGAAAACAAACAAACATTGAAAAATAAAGATTTATGATCCTCATCGACGTTAATCACTATTATATGGAATATCTTCATCATTATTATTGAAATAGTAATTATTGTTACTGTCACCATTACTCTCATCATTGTCATTGTTTATTGCTTTTATCGTCAATATATTCATGTCACATCCCTTGTTAGAAGAATAATAACCAGTACATCAAAGTCCTTTGTGAGAATGAAACTGGGAAAGAACAATACAGCAACACCTGTTGCTAGTAGTATCCCTTGATAGGATCGGGGTTTTAAATTATAGTCGCTATCTTTGACATACGATGCTTTTCTCCCATGTAAGTACAAAAATACATTCATACATTGTGTATTAGACAAATGTATCTCTGGCGTCATATAATACAAATCCTTTCGTTTTTGTTTCATCACACTGTCTGTTTACGTTTTCGTTTATGATTCCAGTATCATAAAAAAACATTGTTCTTTCCCCTCAAATCTCGCAATTTTATCGTTAAGATAGAGTAACTTTTATACAGCTCCATATACACTAGTTATCATATCAGGTGATTTGTTGCAGCACGTTATAGATTAGTTTTCCCTTTGCATCCGTTACTTTCACTTTCTTCGTATGTTCGTCTTTTTCTTCAATAAGGTGAATCCGACACATGTACAAGCCTATGTTTTAAAGATGTACGCCGTATTCATTGTGTGAGAATTATGAATGCTCTAGACATTGCCTATATACTTTAGTATGATTTTGATATGGAAAACAGGGAAGAAAACCAATGTTACTTTGAAATTGATCTCAAAGACAAGAGATGTTGAATGTTGAAATGGAGCTATCCGTATATATAGGGGCGTGGCAAGTGTTTGCAAAAGACAGGATAAACAATAACTGAAACTAATTAATAATCAGTTCCCAAACAGTGGCTGATATTTATACAAAAATGACAAGGAAATCGAAGGCACATTATAATAATAGGCCTATTCTTCAAACATATCTATTTATCATATGATATCAAGACTCGTATCTGATGTCAATGCTATTCTACCCTGCAAGTAATCATTTGTTACGTTTGTCATCTCTTCTCAAAAGCTGCCATCAGTACTTACACTAATAACATGGAACTATAGGTATAGCTGAATGTCGACATTCCTATCTACAGTGTATACAGAAAAAGAGCTAAAATACTCACCGGTAGAATGAGACGTAAATTGAATCGCAGTATATTATGGCCACTTTCAGGTTAATGTGATATAAATTCCCACAGCTGGAAGTATTGCAAATGAGACCTGTGTCTGATGTATTTCTACCCCACCTAACTATTGTTCAACGTGCATGACTCGTTGTTGTAGCGAAAGGTAAATATACTATTGTTATTCAATGAATAGAGTCTTACCCATGCATCTTATCAACACAAAAGATACAAGTTTGCATTTGAATTCTTTATAACAGATTCGAACTTTAAGGGTACATTATAACATGGTATTGTTAGATTGGCTGTACATTTTTGTGAACGTGGGTACAGTATTACTCTCATCTTATAACAATTAAATGCAAACTCTTTTTTAAAGGTGCGTCCATTGAGAGCTCAAATAATTGTTGTGTTTACTGTACCATGTCCCGTGAATAATTGTAATTGCTTGTTTTGATTAGGCTGGTGATGAGGTGATGTCACGGATGATTCCAGATAGGCCTATGAGGCAGACATCAAAAGAAGGATTGGAATTGCACGGAAAACATTTCTGGCAAAAGATAAAAATTTAACTTATAATGAGACTTTTAAATTGCTTAGTCTGGTCTGTTCTATTGTATGGAGCAGAAACGTGGACTTTAACAAAGAATATGGAAAAGAAAATCGCATCATTTGAGAATTGGATGGACAGGACTATGGTGAGAATATCATAGAAAGATACGAACAGTAACAGAGAAATACTGCATACAGCAGGGCTTAAACAAAATATCCTGATGGGAATGGTTAAAGAAAAAAAGGCAAAATACTTTGGCCACGTTAAAAGACATCAGAGCCTCATGAGAGATTTATTGGAAGGAAAAGTAAAAGGTACTAGACTGAAAGGAAAATCTAGGACTACCTGGGAGGGGAAGGGGGAAATGCGAAAGTGGAGCCGTATTTTACCGTTTTAAACATGACAATAATCCTTACTACGAATCTTTCTAAGCGGGCAATTTGTTCGATTTAACCTTCCCTTACGCAATTGTACAAATAAAATCAATATTCAAAATCAATGAACCTCTATTTAAAGGCATGGAGTTGATATGACACTGCAACAGTGTACTAGGATGGTAGGAAACAGAGATGTGTGGAAACATGTCGCAATCAGCCTCCGAACTAGCATAAAACACCTTGATAGATAGGTAATGTGCATAAATTTACTGGCTTTGACAAATATTTTGTTGTTAAGGGAGGCATGTGCTAGGTTTCATAAATTACGGTTCCATTTACAAAAGCGTAGCGTGGGCCCGGCCCGGCCGTTGAGGGGCACAGATGTCATGGGACGAGATTCGAAATTTGCCATTGAGTGAGGAATGGGGTACGTGGGTAGCATCTCCTCCCGATTTACCATTCTTTCCTTCTCTTTCCCCCTTTTCTTTCCATTCGGGGCACGTCCCATTGAAAAATGAGAAAACTGGTTTGTCTTGTTTGTCATAGATTTTTTTTTTGGCATTGTGCCCTCCCCCTTAAAAAAAAAATAGAATTCAGGATCCACCCCTGCTATCAAGAAAGAGACACGCCCCTTTTTAGCGTGCATGGGTGCACAATGTTTCGGGGAATTCTACAACAATTGGTATTAAAAAATGAATCATTTTAATAACTAGAAATATCTAGAGTATTACAATCCTGCTATGATTAAGATTTCAAAAGAAGCTTTATCTTTTATTATTTCTCACAGGACAGCTTAGTTTCAAGAGATTTTGTATTATTTCTCACATAAGAGCTTAGTTTCAATATATCGAGTCCCCCCCCCCCCCCCTCACTCTGTCTCTCTCTCTCGCACTACACTTACAATTTTGTTATACTTTATCTATTCACCTCTCTCCCTCTCTCTATTATTTTTCCTGTTCATCCCTCTGTTTAATCCCAATTATTTTTCAAATGTGATCAGCTCTCTCTCTCTCTATCTTTCACTCTTTATCTCCCTCTCTTTCTCCCTCTCCCTTCTCTCTTTCTCTCTCTTTCTCTCTCTCTCTCTCTCTTGTCATCTATTTTATTTCTCCTCTATCTCAATTCAGCAGAAGAAATTAAAATTTTACAGTGGAATCTCGATATGACAAACGGTTATGGACACACACTTTGTTATAAGTAGATTATGTTCAAACAATGTTTTTTTCTTTTCTAACGAGGTTCCTTAGCCACAATCCTATTAGTCAGACTAGCTTTACAAAAGTAAAACACTACTGTACAGGACATCAAATAGCAGAAAAGAATCATGTTCTAGAAAGTGACAGTTAAGTTTAATTGTCTTAGTAATTATCCTCCCATTCAGATCCAAAACAAACAAAAAAAAATCACATTCTTTGTTAACATGGTTAAGTATATTCATTCTCTTCTAAGATAAATGGTCGTTACCGATTTCTCAGATTACATATTGACAATGACTGAAAGGGATAAAAAGGGTCATATAATATGCATGTGTCACCAAGATTTACAGACATGTATCAATCATATAATGGTTTAATCTGGGAGTGACCTTGAATGTCACACTCTGAAGGACGTGACGGAGTATCAAACAAAGGTTGGTTTGTTGATAAAGACTGAGAACTGACTCTACCAATAGAGTAGACCAACTTTCAATTAGTTCCTCTATACGTTGATATTTAGTTTTATTGTCTTCTTTTAAATAAATACAAGCAGTCACAGAAAACAATTCATTCAACGATTTGTTCTCCAATCCACCCCCCCCCCCCCACCCCCCATAAAAGAAACCTAATGTAGCATTGCAATGCATATTTTGAATCTACATCTACAGAGTAGGTATGTACACTGTATTTAACTATTAAAATACCAGCTACAAGTGTTATTGAAGGGTGAGACAGTATGGCTACATAAACATATATAGATCATTTACTGTTTTGTGTGGAATTTTGATATATTGAAAAACCTATTTCACAATAACGAAATTCACTCCAGACCTGTGAATCAACTGCGAATACAGCATTTATTTATTATATTTTGTGAAAAGCTTATAAGACAACTTAAAACAAAATGATGTTGTATTGTGTTAAAGGATGATTTTGTATACCATGGTAATATATTGTTTCCAATTTCTGTCTTGAAAGCAGGGAGACAAAAAATCTTGTACTTCTGGGCCATTTGTTTAAATATGTCACCAAATGATAGACGGACTCTAATTGAATAAACTCAATTTGGATAACTAACATTGCCAAATAAAATAACCAATATCTTATATTTACATGAAAAACTAGAATACAGTCATCTATATTATTTCCATTCAAATCTTCAAGGATTTACGTTCCTATACTTGCTCATATTCAAGAATGATACAATACAACTTCATGATGTGTTATAATTCTTTAAATCATTTGCTAAAAGTGCATGACTCCAACATGATGACTTCTGCTCTGACACGTATTATCACCAAGCTGAAACAGACTGGTCTCCAGCTCAAATTCAAAGACACTGTGCAGACACGATGGCAGGATGTGGGTTGGACAGAGAGCCAGGGGGGTGTTTCATAAAACCTTTTTCGATGACAAATCTGCTGATAACCAATCAAAAGCAAGGATTTCAGCAGCTTATAACAAAGTCTGTCATTTGTCACTGATGACAAGTTTTGTGAAACGAGGCCCAGGACATGTCGAATGGGGAGTGAAACAAGTTATCTTCATCAGGGCCTTCAAACCGTCTCTCAAAAACATGAAAGGAGCTCCAAACTTCTGAATGTCTATGACCCAATTAGTGCCCTTTAGGCCAGAGAGGTCAAGTCGGGTTACATCGGTGACAAAGACTGTAGTTTAACAGCTGAAAATGTTTGTATTGAGATATACAGTTTGTCCCTCAAACATGATGACATAATCTTGGCATTTTCCAAGGTTTGAAGAAATGCTCTAATCGTCCAATATATCTTCTCAACAGTCCATCTGTTTGAAGTGTCTCTAAGTTCAGTGGAGTTAAGTTCGTTATTCTGTATTTGATCTTGTGTTTGACCTTCACCTCCTGCCTTGCTGTTTGACCTTCATACGTTTCCTGACCCCTGTGAACTCTTCACTGTCTTCCTTTGAATCGCGACCTCTGCTGCGACCTCCTTTCTTCTTGTCATCAGAATCTCTCATCTCCTACGAAGGTAAAGAAACCCAGAAGATGAATCATTAAAGGGACTTGGTAATTCAATGCTAGATGTACAATTAAAGATAATCTGAAAGTTTGAGTGAAAACGGACCAGTATTAATGATATAAATTGGTAAAAACTGATCTGATCGATTCCTTAATTCTCTCAACTATATTATTACAATTTAATTACATTTTAGGTGAATGTAAATCGTCAAAAAGCAATGCATAGCTCTATATACCATTCCAGACATGTAAGTGTTGAAACATTTTGTATAGCCTGTCTTATGCCTTTTTTTCATGGAAAATGGTTGGGAAAATTCAAAAATGGTTAGGAGAATCTACTGTTAATCACTGTTAGAGGGTGTTGCACGGTGACACCTTCACAGAAAACCATAGATATCTTTGTGGTTTGAGAATTTTTTCAGGATTTTTTGCATGTTAAGAGTGTTAGTACAGTAGTAGGAATATACAACGTAACATTTCATACAAAAATGATGCGATTTTTTGAACAATTTTCAACAATGTTACTGAGTCACTTTAATCATCATGCAGCACAGCATCATCACAAAGATGACGGATGAAATCATTTTCGGAAACATCAAATTTGCTACAAAAGCATAAGTACATACTTACAACTGAAACGTTAAAACGCAAAATCTCTGCATATTGCATTCACTGATAGAGAGTTAGAAATCTTCACAAATCAAGCTGAAATCTTATCTTTTTTAACAATACCTGTACTTGGCACTATGACACTCATCCAAACTTTCTCATTCTTTCTATTTTTCTTGTGCGCCTCGGAATAGCATTGTCTAGCTGGACGGCGCTATACAAATGCCTATTATTATTATTATTATTATTATTTAGCACCTATACAAAGTGGGCAGATAGACCAACTAAGAAATAACTTGTTTGAGCATATATTGTTTTTTGGTTGCAGGATAGTACAATGTTCTTTCCGGAATGAACGAGCACCTACCATCTTAGCGTATCTCTGGGCCTCTGTGACCCTCTCCATCAGCATCATCACCTCCTCCTCCTCCGTCTTGAAAAGAGGGAGCTTCTTATCAATCAGCTGCTCTATCCTCTGATACAGCTCAACATCGTATCTATGAGAACAAAGAACAAGTTCAGACTCTGAACCTAGCTATAGGGGACTGTATTCTTTGATAAAAGCTCGATTGAATACATAGTAAATGAAATAGAAGTGAATATCACCCAATCAACTTAGTCGAAACATGGCCTTCATTTTTGTATTAATTTTTGTTAAAGCTTAGGTGAACTGTAAAGAACATTTTGCAGCAATGACTATATCCAATCTGCACTCCTTTTTACAGGTCCACTATGATTACAGCTTATATAAAACCTAACATATAAGTAAAAATGAGAGACAACAATCTTCTAGATAACATTCAACATGGCAGTAGCAAGGCTAGCCTGGGTCCTTCCATGGAAAAATTGAAAACCTTAGTAGTCCAGCCATAGGTTTAATTACATCCTCAATGGTCAATACATCCCTCATTAACATTAAAAACCCAAGTACATTGACAAAACTGAATGAAAATAAATAAAAGGACCCATTTCTAAATCATTAATGTCCATATAAAGAGTTAGTAGAATGATACCTGTATGTATATCAAATCATATAGGGTACTCACTGAGTGACAAAGGTGATTGCCTTGCCTGCTCTACCGGCTCTAGCTGTTCTTCCTACTCTATGGATATAGTCCTGATAGAGACACAACACATATATAGAGTATGTTTATTTTAAAGTCATTTTACGAGGGATGCTTGGTAAATGTACATTCTTAGGTTCTTAGAACATTGTACACCAGAAACCAGAGAACATATAGCTTAAATTTTGTATCAAGGAATTATGCAATCGAAGATGAATGCCCACTATTACCAAACTAGCTTGAATTTTGTTGCTAGGGCCTAACAATTCCAATAGCACTAACCTATACACTGACGTATAGGACCTCAATACATAGATTATGAACATCAAAATGTAACGATATAACAAAAAGAAAAATATATATTTTCTTTGATTTTGTTTTTTTCGTTATGAATATAGAAACATCTAATTTATTCCAATAAAATGCTGTTTTTGGAGCAACAGCTTCCATAAGTGCATTATTCATGCAGTCAGATAACTTATTCACCTTCTAAACATTCAGAATATAGGACTGACTGTATTCATGTAAACCTTTGGAATAAGAAGAAGTAACTAACACACAGAAGGCTTACTAAATGTATGTCGATTCGTACACAGCTTGACAAATGTGTCAATACAACACTGCAACCAAAAGAAATCTCAATTCTGAAAGTGGACAAGTCATCTAAACCAATAGTTATGTATACTTCAAAACTTACCTTTGAATGAGTTGGAATGTCAAAGTTGATGACACAGTCTACATGGGGTATGTCAAGTCCTCTGAAAAGAAAAGACAAATAATCACACCCATTAATCAAAAGAATCACAAATTAAGTTATTTTTAATGTAGGAGATGTAACACTATTCAGCATTCATTCAGCATTCATTGCTAAATTCAAAGGTGGCATGTTTTTAAATAAAATTTTAAGCCCACACATTCTGCAAAACAAGGCAATTAGAATACAAATTATAATTTCCTAAATATTAGAGATCTAATCAACTTGGTGTAGTCCTATCTTTACATTGAAGCTCCATCCATATCTTTACATGCATTATCAATAAAAGAACATAAAATATGTCATTCAATTCTTGACAAGTCTAGATTTTTCCACTAAGTTGCTCCTTTCCTGCATTATGGATAATTTCAGAATGAATATACTATCATCTCATATTTATTACCTGCTTGCTACATCAGTAGCTATCAGAATAGATCTGCTCTTGGACTTGAACTTGTTGAGTGTTCCTAGCCTCTTAGACTGCAATGAAACAAAGTGATATAAGATTACAGATTTACAGCATACATTCTCCAGATATAAAATTCAACACCAATAATACAGATAGGTTAAAACAATGATTTCAATTTGGTCAAGCCCACAAATTCAATTTGTCAACTTTAAAGCCACACTGCACTACTTATAGCTACTTGCTCCCTCTACATTACAAACAATGCATAATCGGTGACCATTGGTCGCTCATGAGCCTCTTTTTCTTATGTTAATTGAGAGCTGATTTGATTAGATAACCACCTGTCCAGTGACCTTGAAGGGGATTCTAATCCCTCCTGTTCACTAGTATTGATTGGGCTTTAAGGCATCAAAAGTTCCAAGTTCCAAGTTTTGAGTGTTGAAGGAAATAACTTGCAGATAACATCTTTTTTCTGAAGATGTTCTTTCCTCACATTGATGGTGCATGCTTATGGCTTGTTCAGATATGATGGAGTAAATAGCCGCAAAACAACCACCGTTTTTTGTTATGTATTCGATGGCAACTGTGTGCAACAAGGGTCAAGCCCATATTCACTTAGCTCTGTGTTAGGAGATACATAATATTGAAGCATACTACACTTTACGTCATAAAAAAACTCTGCAGGTTTTCCGCTTCATGCCTCTACAAGGCCTCAGTGTTATCATTTCACATTCTGAAATGATACACTAGACAATCAAACATTCACAATTGAATATGTTTCTTACAATGATATAATGGTTTCCTAATGAAAGCTTAGTTCATGGAAAAAGTTCAAAAATGAGAGACTTGACTTTTCTAAAATTAACAATCCTCACTAAACGATCCTGATGAACATACCTGACTCAGCTGTCCATGTAGAGGAATAGCTGTGAGACCTAGATTCCTGAGAAGCAATGCTACTCTCTGTGTGTTGTTACATGTACTACAGAAGACCATGAAGGAATTCCCAGCATACTCATTCAAGATGGACACAAGGTAGCAATCCTGCACGGGAGACAAAACAATCAACACGAATGGTGAGTATGTTTTTCAGGGTTATAACATGTAATACTTTCAATGAATTAAGAGCCCTTGAAGGAGACTGGTGAGCCCTAAAGGAGACTGGTGATCCCTGCTAAAGCTCATTGATTCTGGACGTTTGGATCAGTATGCTCTCTAATCGTCTTCAGGAGAACGGTTACATGATGTATTAAACCCTGAAAACTTACCTATAATTCGGTATCTCCACCACAAAAAGTATCGCCAATACTTTACTCAAAGTAATCAACACATTGATAACAGGGTTATAACATGTAATACTTTCAATGAATTAAGAGCCCTTGAAGGAGACTGGTGAGCCCTAAAGGAGACTGGTGATCCCTGCTAAAGCTCATTGATTCTGGACGTTTGGATCAGTATGCTCTCTAATCGTCTTCAGGAGAACGGTTACATGATGTATTAAACCCTGAAAACTTACCTATAATTCGGTATCTCCACCACAAAAAGTATCGCCAATACTTTACTCAAAGTAATCAACACATTGATTACTTAATAATCATAAATAAACAAAGTCAAATTCGGATTCAAGTGGTTAAGAAACTGACATTATGAATCACTCTTCACTATTCTTCCTGTTTTGAGTAATGGAATCATGAAATTGTTCAATATGGTTGCCTAAATGTCATTAGAACAATATCACCATTTGTGAACAGTCACATTACCTTCCTAAAGTCACATGACCTTACAACAGTCACATGATCTGCTTCAAAATAAAAAAAAACTCAGTGAGAAACTATCAGCAGGCTAACTGTTAAGAAGTCTGTGCTTCTGTCACAGTAAGTTGTCAGGGATATGACATAGACAGACTTCATAAGGAATATGATCCTCTTTTTACTGTCATTCTTTTCCCAACATATCAACAAGTCAAATCAAACAAACTAATCAACTGTAAAACCCCAATCAAACTGAAATCAGCTTTTGATTTTGGAACTGATATTGAAGAACAAGAAAGAAAACAAAGTAACTAAGCCATTGACTATTGATTTCCATTGGTTTAACAAAGAAACCACCCAGTTCCAGTACGCAATGGGTTAAAGTGAAGGTTGGTCATATACCTTGTACTTGGCAGGGATGAATATGTAGCTCTGCTGGAGTTTGCTGACTGTCTGGTATTTGGTTGAAACTTCGACCTTGACTGGGTCTTGAAGTGACGCCCTCTGGAGCTTCGCAACCTGTAGTGTCAAATAAAATACACGTTCATTGAAAGATCAGTGTATACTGGACAAAGAGTGCAAAGAGTCATGAAGAAAGAATGACAGGACAAGGATAAATAGAATCTGTAAACAGGACTTTAAAAAAGTATTTGTTTATATTTTTAGGTAGCGCAGCAAGATGTGGTGGTATGAAAAAGAGGCATCCAAACCTCAAAATGGATAGTTGTGGAATGTTGCAATTTCATCACATAAAGGAAGAACCACATCATTAGAATATGGAGCTAGTAAAATACATGTATTACCGTAATTAAAGCTAATCTTGAGCCCCGGTATGGGCATTGTCGAGAGAACATGGCTTAATTCATTCGTGATTGTTTATCCTACAGTAGATTGATTGTTTGAACCAGTAAAGTAAAAACAAACTCACAAAAATTTGCTGGAAATCATCTTCAATAAAAACCACAACTCTCATTTCCACATACGGACATGTGTTAAGCACATGATGGTGTTGGGCCTACTTACCTTGATTTCCTTATCTTTCTATGCTCAGTACTCAGCCCCAATACTTTTTCTACCCATATCGTTTGGCACATGTCATTTATTGGTAATCTTGAACTTTCAGTGTAAGTTTTGTTGGATTCTGTGAGAATTTATTTTCTATCATTACCAAAACTCAAGCTTATCTTTAAGCTCAATATTACCTAATCTTTCATTCTGATCGTCAAACAAAAACTTTTCATTCAATGACATCACCAACTATTACACCTTTTGCTTTCGGGATGAGTCCTTTCATGTCTCTGCATTTTGCTATTAAAGCTCCCTTAGAAGAGGTGTTTACACTACCTTCTTTGTCATAGTAGCCGAGTAGAGATAGGTCCTTCTCTGCTTTGGAATGACCTTGAGGATCTTATCAATCTCAGCCTCAAAATCCATGTTAAGAATCCGATCAGCTTCATCCATCACCTGGAATGAAAAAAGTCATTGCATTTATCCATCACAACATCTATTTATTGATATCTCATTTATTCATTCAGTTTGCTCTTTTTTCCTCTTTCTTCCTCTTTTTTTAAATCTCTCCCTGAAGAAAACAAAAACAGTATGTTAATCAGATGGTGTGGAATGAGATCGAATTGAACCAGTAGGACATGACTGATTTATGTCTGAACACTGGCACTTCATCAAGATTTACATGTAGAGAAGTGCTGATGATTGAACAGAGGTGGTTTGTAATCACACTGTCAGAATGTAAATAATGATAATTTTAATTTTTTATTTCTTCAATAATCATTATAATAATCTGTATTTCTATAGCGCATATCATATCAAACGTAATCCTTATGTGCTTTTAGAAATAGAGAAAGAGACAGGAGTAATGGAAAGACTAAGGGTGAATAACGTGCATCTATATATTCAAATATTCAATTTACCTATGGGTAGCCCATCAGTAAATAATATTGTTTGAACTAATCATAATAATCATATCATTACACCAGTTTAGACCGGCTACCACGATAAAGTGCTCAAGCATTCAAGTACTTAGTAATTTCTTTCTACCATATATTCAAATTCATATCCCCCTGGACCAATTGATGACAACTACTGAAATTGAAACATGGTTGAATACTACCACCCTGTCAGTATCATAAGTATCTACTGATTGAATAGAGCTGGAATATTATCACTGTTCAGTAATCTTACCAAGTATTTGAGTCCTCTGAGATTGAAGCCCTTCGTGTTCTCCAGATGATCCACCAGACGACCAGGGGTGGCTGTATGGTGGTAGAAAAACATCAAACATGAAATGAAATGCTGTAAATACTAGTTGCTGCATGAAGAGATGGGGTGCTGGGATACCAAACAAATTAATTGAAGTGCCACTATGCTGTAGGGATTGTAGTGATCACACAGATTAAAATGCTCCTAGACTAGAGGCTACTGCATGGATCGAAGGTGACAAAAACATTTTAAAAATCCAAATGATCTATAAAAAAACATCTTAAACTATATATTTCACGAACTCTTTATCTGTCATGGCTATAAAAAAAACACAGGACTGCTACATTGTTTGGAGTATGTTATACATTTGTGCTGTATAGATATGAACAAAAATGACTGTGGTATTTTGCTGTGTGTTTCATCAGGCAATCATAGCTGGTAAAGGGTTAATAAGTATTTCATTGATGACCTTTAATAGTGTCAAAAATCTTAATATTAAAGACTACACTACCGCTCAAAGGTTTTGGCATCGGTTCCGCTCCGTAAACCGCACCGAACTGTGTACGGTGAACGGCGAGGATCCGTTCACCGTACTCCGAACTTCGGTTCCTCACCGTTTGCTCACCGTTTGCTCACCGTTTGCTCACCGTACGCTCACCGTTTGCTAACCGAGGAATGGCGGTTAATAACAAAAAGAAATGTGCGCGCTAAGTCTGCGAGCGCGTATCCAAAGAACTCTCAAAAGTTGCACACACGTACGCGGAAAGTCAAGTTATTTGTTTTATTTTATCATACCGATGCGCGCTTGCCACTGACGTCACAATCAGTTTATTATTACATCACAATAGTGTAAAAGAATGCTCTTTTCATTCCGAGCATAAACACACGACAGAATGATACGAAAACGATTATTTAGTTGATTTCATTGACGAGACAATCATACGAAAATGATTATTTAGTTGATTTCATTGTCGAGACAATGATACGAAAATGATTGTTTACTTGATTTCATTGACGAGACAATGATACGAAAATGATTGTTTACTTGATTTCATTGTCGAGACAATGATACAAAATTGATTGTTTACTTGATTTCATCGTCGAGACAAGGATACGAAAATGATTGTTTACTTGATTTCATTGTCGAGACAATGATACGAAAATTATTATTTAGTTGATTTCATTGTCGAGACAATGATACGAAAATGATAATTTAGTTGATTTCATTGACGAGACAATGATACGAAAATGATAATTTAGTTGATTTCATTGACGAGACAATGATACGAAAATGATTATTTACTTGATTTCATTGACAAGACAATCATACGAAAATGATTATTTACTTGATTTCAATGCTGAGACAATGATACGAAAATGATTATTTAGTTGATTTCATTGACGAGACAATCATACGAAAATGATTATTAACTTGATTTCTTTGACGAGACAATCATACGAAAATGATTATTTACTTGATTTCAATGCTGAGACAATGATACGAAAATGATTATTTAGTTGATTTCATTGACGAGACAACCATACGAAAATGATTATTTACTTGATTTCATTGACGAGACAATGATACGAAAATGATTATTTAGTTGACTTCATTGACGAGACAATCATACGAAAATGATTATTTAGTTGATTTCATTGTCTAGACAATGATACGAAAATGATTGTTTACTTGATTTCATTGACGAGACAATGATACGAAAATGATTGTTTACTTGATTTCATTGGCGAGACAATGATACGAAAATGATTATTTAGTTGATTTCATTGTCGAGACAATGATACGAAAATGATTATTTAGTTGATTTCATTGTCGAGACAATGATACGAAAATGATTATTTAGTTGACTTCATTGACGAGACAATCATACGAAAATGATTATTTAGTTGATTTCATTGTCTAGACAATGATACGAAAATGATTGTTTACTTGATTTCATTGACGAGACAATGATACGAAAATGATTGTTTACTTGATTTCATTGGCGAGACAATGATACGAAAATGATTATTTAGTTGATTTCATTGTCGAGACAATGATACGAAAATGATTATTTAGTTGATTTCATTGTCGAGACAATGATACGAAAATGATTATTTACTTGATTTCTTTGACGAGACAATCATACGAAAATGATTATTTACTTGATTTCAATGCTGAGACAATGATACGAAAATTATAATTTACTTGATTTCATTGACGAGACAATGATACGCAAATGATAATTTAGTTGATTTCATTGACGAGACAATGATACGAAAATGATTGTTTACTTGATTTCATTGACGAGACAATGATACGAAAATGATTATTTACTTGATTTCTTTGACGAGACAATCATACGAAAATGATTATTTACTTGATTTCAATGCTGAGACAATGATACGAAAATGATTATTTAGTTGATTTCATTGTCGAGACAATGATACGAAAATGATTGTTTACTTGATTTCATTGACGAGACAATGATACGAAAATGATTGTTTACTTGATTTCATTGTCGAGACAATGATACGAAAATGATTATTTACTTGATTTCAATGCTGAGAGAATGATAAGAAAATGATTATTAATTAGAGAGAGAGAGAGGGGAAGTAAAAGATATGAAGCGAAAGAAAGGGAGATAGAGATTTGAAAATTACATAAAGGATCCATAACTCCAAATCACACATAATTCATTATTATTCTATTCATTCATTACCAATCCGTTGACCCTGGCCCTACACAAATTTGTCACAGACCGCAAACAGCATTTTCACAAACCAGGATTTTTTAAATTATAATCTAGGCCATTACTTATTTTGGAAAACCTCTCTCGATCTCCATGTTATGACATTCAGTTTGCAGGCAGGCAAGCAAAGTAGTTGCGAAGCTCTCGTGTTTGACATTGAGCCAGGGAGGTTAGTTCTTTTGTTGCCAAATTTATTGCAAAAGATTTATTAATAAGAGTATTTCAAAGTTATATCACATCTAATATGGGGTTATGAACTCATTATAATATGGATAAATATGGGTGTTATTTCAGTGAAAATGACGAGCATGCTGTGTGATTTACAGAAAAGGTGAAAGGACGGGAGAGAGGGAGAGAGGAAGAGATAAATGTATAACTAAGACAAAGGCGAGACGAGGTGGAGAGAGAAAGAAAGAGGGAAGATAGTGAAGTGATCAAGGGGACCGGGGGGGGGGGGAGGGGGGGGGGGGGGGGGTAGAGAGAGACTGGAAGAAAACCCCTTTGCTGCTCTAATGAACAAGCCATGGGATGTTTACATTCAAACCAGGCGGGTGTTTGGGTTTCTTAAAACCTCTCTAAACAAAAGAATAAAAGAATACAAAATGTAGGTTTCCTCAATATTGCTGTAAGTCAGGCGCCATGTTCGGTATGGTAGAGTTCGGCAATTTTTTTACCCGAACTTTGGTTCGGTTCGGGATTGAGTAATATATATAGCAAGACCAAAAATTATAATAATATAATAGCTAGCAAGACACCCCTAAACGGGCCCTAAACTTGATTTATTACATTCGCGTGGCCCTTGTCACATTCAACCAAGTCCCCAGAGAAACAAAGTTATCTCTTATCTTGTTGACATAATTATATCATTCAACGACTGACTCTTATCTTAATCTGTTGCTGAGTGACTTGATGACAGAGAAAGTGCAAAATTTCCTCCCTGCCTGGGTACAGTCTTTATGTACCCAGGCAGGGAGGAAATTTTGGTTCCCACGCTTACTTCTTGGAGCCTTGCCAACTTCACAGCCATGTTATTTGTTTTATTTTATCATACCAATGCGCGCTTGCCACTGACGTCACAATCAGTTGGATTATTACATCACAATAGTATAAAAGAATGCTCTTTTCATTCCGAGCATAAACACACGACATAATGATACGAAAATGATTATTTACTTGATGTCATTCCCGACAGAATGATACGAAAATTATTACAGATTTAATGTATCATGTACGGACATGCTGAAAAACAGTATTATGCAGAGCTGAAATCATGTTTTTTAATCACCGTATTTAAATAAATAAAGAAACAAAACTTGCTCACTGGTATGCAATATCAAGGTCACGTTCGAAGCTCCCGGTGGGCCTAATTCTATTGGTCAGATTTTATTCCTCTTCTATCTTTCGAATATCTATACTTTATCATGATTGTCTCTTTCTGTCTTTCCTTATGTTATTCTATGTTTCTTCCTTTTTATTCTCATGTTATTCTCTGTTTTTATTATCATTCTATCACTTTCTTTTTGTGTCTTTCCTTATGTTATTCTTTGTTTTTTCCATCTTTCATCTTCTCTTCTATCTTTCCATTATCTATTCTTTATCATTTTTTCTTTCTGTCTTTCCTTATGTTATTCTATGTTTCTTCTATTCTCATGTTATTCATTGTTTTTATTATTCTTCGTTCTTTTCTTCTATCACCTTCTCTTATGTAATCCTTTAAAAAAAATATTATTCTATCACTTTCTCTTTCTGTCTTTCCTTATGTTATTCTTTGTTTTTCCATCTTTCCATTATCTATTCTTTATCATGATCGTCTCTTTCTGTCTTTCCTTATGCTATTCTAATGTTTCTTCCTTCTATTCTCATGTTCTTTGTTTTTATTATTCTTCGTTTCTTTCTTCTATCACCTTCTCTTATGTAATTCTTTGTTTATATTATCATTCTATCAGTTTTTCTTTGTGTCTTTCCTTATGTTATTCTTTGTTTTTCCATCTTTCATCTTCTCTTCTATCTTTCCATTATCGATTCTTTTCATTGTCTCTTTCCTTATGTAATTCTATGTTTCTTCCTTCTATTCTCATGTTATTCTCTGTTTTTATTATTCTATCAATTTCTCTTTCTGTCTTTCCTTATGTTATTCTTTGTTTTTCCATCTTTCATCTTCTCTTCTATCTTTCCATTATCGATTCGTTTTCATTGTCTCTTTCCTTATGTTATTCTATGTTTCTTCCTTCTATTCTTTGTTTTTATTAATCTATCAATACTTATGTAATTCTTTGTTTTCCATCTTTCATCTTCTCTTCTATCTTTCCATTACCTATTCTTTATCATGATTTCTCAAAACCTCTCTAAAAAATAGGGTTCTACTATCAAATTTTATGTTAGTGTTGTACCATAACAATTCATTTGTAACATTCTCGACTTAAAAAATGTCAATATATATATAAGTTCACTCCAGCATAGGATACAATTAACATAAAACTCAGGTAGATTGTGTTAACATAAAATGAAATATGTTTGCGATAACAATTTGATTTTAAAATCAATAACACAGAGATGATTCTCCTGCCACGTGAGTATTTCATCAGACGATAAAAAGTAATGTATTAACCTCACCTTGCGTTTATCAACAATGTACTGTAAAATAAACTTTCGCTTCCAGTAAGCGCAAAATAATGAAATATAATTCTCTTCCATTGCACATCGGAAAGAATTTGGAGAGGCATATATCGCAACGAAAGAAAATGGGGAAAAAAGTAAATATAGAATGAACAGTCATGACATGAAATTAGGAACAAAATACATGACAAATTAATTAGCTTGCGAAAACGTTAACATTTTTCTTCCAAACATTCGAACCAGGCCTTTGCGTTCGGTTCGGAAGTGCCATGTTCGGTTCGGATACAACACTAGTACCTGCCTCTAATTCTTTCTCTTTCCTTCATTCTTTCCTGTTAAATCAGTCTAATCCCACACTGCTAAGACGGTGACGGTACTTGACCAATCCTATTTTAAAAAAATTATTATCAAGCCTCTAGCGAATCTCAACTCGACAACTCAAAACGATCGCTAGTGTATTCCCGCATTTTTCATCAATTAACGATCATCCTAACCACCACCACACAGTCATCATCACCATCATATCATAATTTCATAGTCATCATCATCATTAACAAATTCATCAAAATGTTACCAGCATATGATTATCTTTATGATACGAAAATTATTATTTACTTGATTTCATTGCCGGAGAATGATACGAAAATGATTTATTACTTGATTTCGTTGCCGACAGAATGATACGAAAATGATTATTTAACTGATTTCATTGCCGACAAAATGATACGAAAAATATTATTTACTTGATTTCATTGCCGAATCAATGATAGGAAATTGATTATTTACTTGATGTCATTGCCGACAGCATGATACGAAAATGGTTATTTACTCGATGTCGTTGCCGACAGAATGATACGAAAATGATTATTTACTTGATGTCATTGCCGACAGAATGATACGAAAATAATTATTTACTCGATTTAATTCTTTATACATTAGCAAACGTGATTCCTAGATCTGCATGCGTCTTTATAAAATCTGTCATTGTTACATCACAATACAGCATTCAATGTGTGCGCTTTATAAAATATGTCTTTGTTACGTCACAATACAGCTTTCAAAGCATGCGCGATCTTAGCTCATCACGTGCGCGCTTTTTGCTAACCGCGATTTCTCACCGTTACGTCACAATACAGCTTTCAAAGCATGCGCGATCTTAGCTCATCACGTGCGCGCTTTTAGCTAACCGCGATTTATCACCGGAACAGAGAAATCCGCGCGTGCGCTCTCTCTTGCTAACCGTTTGCTCACCGTATGCTCACCGTTTGCTCACCGTTTGCTCACCGTTTGCTAACCGAGACTTTGCGGTGAACAACAAAATCATGGAGATTAACCTCGGAGGATTACCGAAGGACATTGCGCACCAAACCGTAACCGAACCGATGTGCCAAAACCTTTGAGCGGTAGTGTATGTCATCTGCAAAAGTTCTCTCAATACAGATCTATCATTTCAACAATTCTTCTTCCCTGTTTAACAAGGACAGTTTATAAAAGAGCAAGATTAAAAGCTACTTACCGATCATAACATGAGGTTTCTTGGCCAGCTGTAGGGCTTGGGTCATCATGTCAATACCTCCTACAATCACAACTAAAATAACAGAAACAGAATGGATTTCAGATTATTCTAGCTGTGCATTAGATACTGATATGTTCAGAGTTCTAATTAAAATTGCTGAATACATTTCAAAGTCATTTTAGTACTTTCTAAGACTCCAAGACAAAAAGAATTCTACTCTTTAACATAGTGTGCTGAATTAATATATATTTTGTGTTATAACATACATGTAGCTATACAAGCAATTCACTACAATTTTATTTTGGATGTAGCATTATGCCTCATTCAGATATGATGCAGAAAACCGTTATGGTTGTTTTATGATGATGCAAAGTGTTATTTGCTTCACATTTCCCATCTTATGACACTGAGCTCAGTAAATATGTGCTGGACTTTTGTTATTCAATTACACAGAAACACATTCTGGCGTTTTTTTTTTTTTTTACATCGGTTAACCATGTCATATCTAAACGAACCTTTATTGATTACACTTCTACTACTACCAGTTATGCTACAGTGTACATACCACAAGATACTCCAATGGTAGAACCCAAGGCTTCAAACTGTTCTGCGATCTGATAGGCCAGTTCTCTTGTTGGAGTAAGGACGAGAGCAAACAACCTCTGAGGATTTTCCAGTAAAGCTTGCAGAATGGGCAAAGCAAAGGCACCGGTCTTCCCCGACCCTGTCTCTGCTAGACCAATCACATCTTTACCTGGTTCATAAAATCAAATCAAATCAAATCAAATCAAATCAAATCAAATCATATCATATCATATTGATTACAATCACAAATCATAGGCAAAGAAAAGGTACCAGTCTTTCCCAACTCTCTCTCTCTCTCTCTCTCTGCTAGACCAATTACATCTATTCTTTACCTGGTTCATCAAATCAAATCAAGCCAAATTAAATTATATTTATTACAATCAGAAATTATGGGCAAAGCAAGGGCTTCAGTCTTCCAAAATCCCATCTCTGCTAGACCAATCACATCTACATGTACATCTGGTTAATCAAATCATAGGCAAAGAAATGGTGCCAGTCTTTCCCAACCCTGTTTTGGTTAGACCGATCACATAATACCTGGTTCATCAAATCAAATCATATTTATTACAATTAGAAATTATGGGCTAAGCAGAGTCACCAGTCTTCCCAAACCCTGTCTCTGCTAGACCAATCACATCTTTACCTGGAGTTCATAAAATCAAATCAAATCAAATCATATTGATTACAATCAGAAATTATAGGCAAAGAAAAGGTCCCAGTCTTTCCCCAACTCTCTCTCTCTCTCTCTGCTAGACCAATCACATCTTCACCTGGTTCATCAAATCAAATCAAATCAAATTAAATCATATTGACTACAATCAGAAATCATGGGTAGGGTAAAGCAAAAGTCACCAGTCTTCCCTGACCCTGTGTCTGACAGTCCAATCACATCTTTACCTAATTCATCAAATTGTATTAAATCAAGTCAAATCAAATCATATAAAATAACCTTGAAGATTTTCTATAACTGAGATGATGATAAGCTTGAACTGACCTTGTAATGCCACAGGAAGTGCCTCTGTCTGAATCTTGGATGGTATCTTCCATTTTAGCTTGTCACAAGCCTCACACAACACATCCACAACACCCTGTAAAGACATGGTACAAAAAGAAAAGGTTTATACCAAGTCTCACTCCAGCAAAGCATAGTAGTCAATGTTAATGCGTATTGACCTCTTGCGTTACATAATGTGTAAATCAAACGATCTATTTTTAAAACTTTTATGCCAGTAGAATACTCTACTATTACAATATAACGTGGGTCATGACTTACCGTATTTGCCGGCGTATAGGCCGCAGTATTTTTGGAAGAAAAAATATCAAAAAGTCGGGGTGCGGCCTATGCGGCGAAAGAGTAAAAAAAAGATTTTTTTTTTTTTTTTTTTTTTTTTTTTTTAGTTTTGATTTATGGCGCTATGCCTGGCAATGTCTCCCAGCTCAGTAATCAGTGTTGACTCACCACTCGGAAACTACAACAACACTAAAATTTGTCTGTCATCTTGGTTTGAAAGTAATCTTTCTAATAGATCTCAATATGTAGTTTATAATAATAATTCCTCAATTTTTTTTATATAACAAATGGTGTTCCACAAGGTACTATCCTGGGACCTAGTACTCTTTTGTTTTTAATTCACATTAATGATCTTAGACTTACACATTCTTCTAAAAACGACATTGTTACTATTATTTTGTGACAAGTTTACAAGCACAAATCAGCGCCTTTAACTGCACCTCGATGTTAAATGAAGGTCCTTCCCCGCGTGGGTTTTCGACAACAAAACAACAACAACAACCAAAAAAAAAAAAAAAACGATTTTTTTTTTTTTTTTTTTTTTTTTTTTTTTAAATGTCAAAATCGGGGGTGCGGCCTATACGGCGGTGCGGCCTTTACGCCGGCAAATACGGTATGTTGAATCATATATCATATTGGTACATGATTTTGATACTAAAATGGAAAGAAATTTTGTAAACTAAATTTTAAAGCCCTTTTTTCTCCTTCTTTCCGAGAGACGACTGCTTAAACGACTGCGTCAAACTGCGAAAGTTGCGGACACTCAAAGTGACGCCATCTAAAGCAGTTGCACAATAACTGACCGGTGGCTGTCCTATCTTGCATGTGCAGATGGCCTGCTGCTGACCTGTGTTAACATCTGACCACATTCAACAGCAACGATAAACAACAAACGAAGCAATCGTTTTGAAAAAAACATCATAAACTTAGAAAATGACGAAACATAGCTAAATACGGTTGGCCCAATTGCCAAAAGTATGCTAAAATATCTGCAAAACAAAGGAAATTTTCATCAACAAAGCTTGTAAGGTTACATTTTTTTGTTACTCGTCATCAACATTGATTCATTACATTGATTCATAACAGTAGGGGCGCTGGTCCAAGAATAAGGATCGTCTGCATAAACGAGGATCATCTTTGTAAACGCGGACCGATGTGTCCTAAAAAATAAGGATCGTCTGCATTTTCGCAAACGTTTCATATTTTAGATAGGCGCGTTGGCGATGCCAAAAATGGATTCTGCCATGATGTTCTTGACACATTTTACATAGATTTTGTACAGAGACTTTCACATTAATATAAGCGATAAACCCACAACCCATATTTATGTAGACGTTGAACTCAAGGATTATTTTCTTACGTGGAATCCATTTTTTGCATTGCTAGCGAGCGGTTTGGTAACCCGAAACCAGCAGAAAAACATGTGCGCGAAAATACAGACGATAATTATTTTTGAGGACGCATTTTATCCGCGTTTATGAGGACGATCCGCATTCTCTGGCCAGCGCTAGCCTTAAGGGCTCTCTAGAAATGTTTTTTTTATGATATTATTCGAGAGAGCCTTAACTTGCTCCCATACCCCTGCACGGAGAGGCATGTAAACAACATCAAAAATGTGTCCAAAATCACACTTTCCGGCACCCGACCAATATTGGACAGTGGCTTCGTAAATGTGCTGCTTCCGTATAATGCGCTGAATAACACTCATACAGCGCATTATACGGAAGCAGCACAATTTTATTTACCCACAATTACGGAAGTGCCAGTCAGAGGTCATCACCATTGTGTAGACATCGTGAATTCACACGGTACACATGAAAAGGGAGCTGAGCTGTTTCGGTCTGGTAAGAAAATTGCTCTTATTTTGTTATTTTCAGATCCGATTTTGAAATTAAGGCGGTAATTAAGACCAAAACTACGACAAAATTTATCAAAGCCACTGTCCAATATTGGTCGGGTGCCGGAAAGTGTGATTTTGGACACATTTGTTGTTTACATGCCTCTCCGTGCAGGGGTAGGCAAATTCATGCAAAAAAATATATTCAAAAAATTGACTTGAAAACACATCACACAATTAGTCTGAACCGAGTCAGGAGCAAATTTGAAGAAATTATATTTTTAAATGTTGTAAAACCAAAGATATAAGAAGAAAACTGACCAAGTATCTGTACTAAAAATCGTACATGTAAAATTGGTCGTAGACATTCGACAGCTGAATATGACGCGCACGGTTGCATTACGTGCGTTCTCGAATCCAAAATCATACCTCACACACACACTCTCGCCATACCGCGAATGGTCCGTCGTGGGGAGCTAGCCGGCTGAGAGTTTGCGGCGATACCAACGCAGCTTCGGAGCTCCGCAGCGCGCCATTTTAGCGGGACTCGGAAAGGTTTGCGATGGGAAGGCAGCGGCCTAGCTTTCTGCCCAAACAACGCTAGATCGGCTGATGGCAAAATGAAAATAACTACGATCGAGAACATCGTCGGTTTCTTAACTTTTCAGTGAGATAATTCTGAATTCTAATTGAGACTATATAATAAATTAAATCGACAAAGAAACCTAGGTAGAACTCTTATAATTATACAAAAGCTTGTTTATTTCTTCATTTGACATTTTGTTTTCAAACATTTTTTCGTGCGCGAGTCAATGTAAACTATGCATTACCAAACTTTCAACATGCAAGGAACGGGGAACACTCGCGGACCTCGTAACAAATTTGTTGCAAAAAAAAATTTCAAGGGTGATTTTGAAGCAGTGAAGAACATTGGCGCTGCAATGCGCAGAAATATACTTGTAGTCAGGGCTGTTAGGGATATTTTGGTGCAGATTCTTCTAAAAGCACCAAATTTGGCCCAGAGGTAGCTTATACCATACTAATACGATTTCTGCCGGGCGCCAAGAAGGGCGCCCTCTGTGACCGCCATATTGGGCAAATCCAAAATGGCCGCCATCTGAGTTAAAGGTCAAGCGTTGATCCAAAAAGAAAAGGGTTAATATGATAAAAATGTATATATTTATGGGGTTTTCGGGATCAGAGAATCTGATTATGATGTTATTTCATCGATTTGAGGTCTCCTTGGGGCTTTCATACTGGTCATATTGGTCAAATCCAAAATGGCCGCCATCTGAGTAACAGGTCAAGTGTAGTAATGGAAGGAAATGGGCTAGTATGTTAAAAGTTTATCTATTTATGGGGTTTTCGGGGTCAGAGAATCTGATAATGATGTTCGTTCATCGATTTGAGGTCTCCTCAGGGCTGCAATACTGGTCATATTGGTCAAATACAAAATGGCCGCCATCTTATAGTTATACAAGTCAAGTGTAGTTATGGAAGGAAATGGGCTAGTATGTTAAAAGTTTATCTATTTATGGGGTTTTCGGGGTCAGAGAATCTGATTATGATGTTCTTTCATCGATTTGAGGTCTCCTTGGGGCTGCCATACTGGTCATATTGGTCAAATACAAAATGGCCGCCATCTTATAGTTACAAGTCAAGTGTAGTTATGGAAGGAAATGGGCTAGAATCATAACAGTTTATATATATATATGGGGTTTTCGGGGTCAGAGAATCTGATTATGATGTTCTTTCATCGATTTGAGGTTTCCTTGGGGCTGCCATACTGGTCATATTGGTCAAATCCAAAATGGCCGCCATCTGATAGTTACAAATCAAGTGTAGTTACGAAAGGAAATTGGCTAGTATGATAAAAGTTTAAATATTTTTAGGGTTTTTTAGAGTCAAAGAATCTGATTATCATGTTCTTTCATCGATTTGAGGTCTCCTTGGTGCTGCCATACTGGTCATATTGGTCAAATACAAAATGGCCGCCGTCTGATAGTGATAGGTCAATAGTAGTTCCAAAAGGAAAAGGGCTAGAATGATAACATCTTATGTATTTGTGGGGTTTTCGGGGTCAGAGAATGTGATTATGATGTTCTTTTATCAATTTTATGTCACCAATCCTGTCCTACATGACAGGCTACAATAATGAAGTCCATTTCCCGGTTGAAGAAGATGAGGGAAGATGCGCCAAATTCACACTTGAGTGGGTTAATGAATACAACGTATTTTGAGAGTCGTAAGAACAGTAGCTATTTGGAGGTGTTGAATATGTTTTAATATGTCCTGTCTTACTCGCCACGAGGAGGTTGTCGATGTAGACCACGGGTTACCTCGATCATCAAAAAACCGTTGAAAAGTATATATGTGCGCTATTTCATAGCCCAAAAGGCATGCACACAAATTCAAGTAACCCAAAGGGTGTGGTGATGGCTGTTATGTGTACGTCTACTGGATCGACTGGAATTTGGTGGTACGCTCTGATGACATCGAGGTTGGAGAAAACTCTATCGCCTGCTAGAGCTGAGGTGAAATCTTGAAGATGGGGAATAGGACATTTATCGGGCACTGTATTCCTATTTAGTCCATGGTAGTCATCGCTTGGTCTCCAGTCTCCGGGTTTTTTCTTTGGCACCAAGTTGGGATGCCGAACTGCTGCCAAAAGATCGGACGATGCCTAATTCTAGCATTTTTGCCCCCTTGTAGACTGGGCGTGTGAGGTCTGGACATTGGTCAAGAAGAGATTTGGAAGCAGCTTGACTGTCTGCCTTGACAAACATGGGGCTGATAGAAGGAGAAGAAGAAAGGATGCCTCTTACAGATAGATTAGTAGTAGAATCGATGAGCTTGAGATTGCGCACATCTACATGTACCAGAAAACCAAAGTGAGGGAGAAAGTCTGCCCCGAAGATAGGATTGGATATGTCGGCAATGATGAAAATCCACCTGGAAGCTCGACGTAGGCCGACGTCGAGAGTCGGGCTTAGGTCTCCGTAAGTAGTGATACTTGAGCGATTAACTGCTTGCAGGGGAAATTTCGAAGAAGGGTGCATATGTTTCTCGGATTTGGATGGAGCATGGACCTAGTAGGTCCATGGATGGAGGAAGAACGCTAACCTCAGTTCAATGGTCTACGATAAATCTAATCCCTGTTTCCTATCCGTAATGTAGAAAAGGCAATTTTTTGGGCTGGTGCCATGCAGTCTAACTTGTAGCTTTTAGTCGCTGGCTGCGTCGTATCCCTGGTTTGAAGAGGTTGATTTGAAAGTGCAGGGAGGAGTACATTTCTTGGCTCGCTAACAAAACGAAAGTGATAATAGCAATCCCCTTGTGAGCTGGGGCTTCGCGCTTGACGGTCTTGCTTCTGATGTGATATTTGCGCTTTCATTTGCTGCATTTCCAGAAAAGGAGTAGGGTGTGAAGAAGAAGAAGGAGAAGACGAGAAAGAAGACCGATAGGATGAAAGTTAGATGGGGAATTTGTCACAACGATTTTTTTTTTGGGGGGGGGGGGGGGCTAAATCAGCGAGGTTCTTGGTCTTCATCGAGGCCCCAGTTGATGCTAAAATGAGCTGAACATAATTTTGTGAGCAGCCTCTGGATAAATAGCTGTTTCAGAATGTTCTCCTCCAACTTGTTCACCCCAGCACTTGTTTAACTTGCGAAGTAACTGGGAGGGTTTGTGATCTATCAAAGTCCTCATAAATCGGCACCCGATGAAGGCGTTTTTGCTCAGAGGTGGAGTTTCTCTGTATCGATTCGGCTTTCAGTTTAACGTAGGGCTGTTCTTGAGGAAGAGATATCAGTAAGTTCCTAATTTCTTGGGCATATTCCGGCTGCAAGAAGCAACGACGTAGACAAACTTTGTTGTCTGTTGGGTGATGCCTCGGGTTATGAATTGTGCCTGGACTTGGGCAAGCCAAATAGTAGGATCATTGTGCCAGAAAGGAGGAAGTTTGATTTGAACATTGGAGACAGATGAAGGGCAAGCAGAAGTTTCAGAAGTTGAAGAATGGGTGTGATCGTCATTAGGCATGATGACAGTTCAAAGATAAGACTTGAGTAGAAATATGAAGAAAAGGAAGACAAAAATTGAAATAGTTTTGATAAAGGATGTCTGCGACTCAGTAGGTTGGTCGAGTTTAGATCACGTCGGGGTCACCAGTGAAACGATGCTCTGCAAATGCGAGGGCGGATGTAGCAACAACATTGACAGCAATGACTAGTGGAACATAATGATGAAAAGTATGGGCGCAGGCCAAGATTTATACCGACTCAAATGTGAATTTGGCGCATCTTCCCTCATCTTCTTTAACCAGGAAATGGACTTCATTGAAGCCTATCATGTAGGACAGGATTGGTAACATCAAATCGACAACAAAATATTATAATCAGATTCTCTGACCCCGAAAACCCCACAAATACATAAAATGTTATCATTCTAGCCCTTTTCCTTTTGGAACTACTATTGACCTATAACTATCAGCCGGCGGCCATTTTGGTTTTGACCAATATGACCAATATGACAGCCCCAAGTAGATCTCAAATCGATGAAAGAACATGATAATCAGTTTCTCTGACCCCGAAAACCCCATGTATATATAAACTGTTATCATTCTAGCCCTTTTCCTTTTGGAACTACTATTGACCTTTAACTATCAGACGGCGGCCATTTTGGATTTGACCAATAAGACCAGTATGGAAGCAGCAAGGAGACCTCATATCGATGAAAGAACATCATAATCAGATTCTCTGACCCCGAAAACCCCATAAACAGATAAACTTTTAACATACTAGCCCATTTCCTTCCATAACTACACTTGACTTGTAACAAAGAGATGGCGGCCATTTTGGATTTGACCAATATGACCAATATGGCAGCCCCAAGGAGACCTCAAAATGATGAAAGAACATCATAATCAGATTCTCTGACCCCGAAAACCCCATAAATAGATAAACCTTTAACATACTAGCCCATTTCCTTCCATAACTACACTTGACCTGTAACTCAGATGGCGGCCATTTTGGATTTTTTTATTTTTTTATTTAGGTTTTATTTCCACATTAACTGCATATGAAAAGAATTTACAAAGTAAGGCATATACAAGGTAACAAAACATGTACATAATATTCGATTGATACAACAGTAATTCAAACGATGTAATGGCAAGTTATTAAATACATATGATGCTAACAATTATCTACAGTAATGAGGAGGAAACCTTGGAAGCATTATGCTTGTAATTAAGGTTCCCTTTACATAATACATTTTTTTACATAATATATAAAACAAAAAACAAAACAAAAGAACAAAAACGAGTGTGTGGTGCAGCCAGCCAACAAGTGTTGATAATACCGATGGTCTCTATCATGATGACCTTAAACATTTTCATACTGGAGTAGAAGTTTATGTTTCAGGTGATATTTAAAAGTAATTAAACTTGGCAGCTGTTTGAGCGAAATGTCTAAGGAGTTCCAGTACACAGGACCAGTATAAATCAAAGTTTTTTGTTTTAGTAAAGTTCTCAGTTTGTGTAAGTGAAAAAAGGAAGACTGTCGGGTTGGATAATTATGAATTTGTTGATTCTTTTGGAATATCGACGTGATGGCATGAGGAAGTTCGTTAGAATTTAATCTAAACATAAAACAGCCTAAAAAGAAATTATACAGGTCATGAACTTTCAATATTTTATTTTCTAAAAATAAACTATTAGTGTGGCTTAACCTATTAGTGTGGCAGATTATTCGTATGACGCGTTTTTGAAGTATCAATAATTTGTCCAACTGGTAATTAAATGAATTCCCCCATGCAAGTATGCCATAGTTAAGATAAGGCAAGATAAGCGTCGAGTACAAACTTTTCAAAATATACTTAGGAAAAGACATTTTTAATTTATTGATTATTCCAATGTTCCTTGATAGAGTTTTACTCAATTGTAAGTTATGTTCTTTCCAAGAAAGTTTATTGTCAATTATAAAACCAAGGAATTTTGATGAATCAACTAAGTGTATAATTGTATCATTGATGTAAACATTGCCAGGCAATCCCGAAATAGAGTTGCTGAAGAGCATACATTGAGTTTTATTTAAGTTCAAGGAAAGTTTGTTGGCACAAATCCACTCTTCAACAAGTTTCATTTCAAGATTTACGGTTTCAAGTAGTGAATTGGGGTTTTTGTGTGAGAAAAACACAGAAGAATCATCAGCAAATAATATAAACGACAAAACATTGGATGAGTTTTGAAAGTCATTCATATACAATATAAATAGAAGAGGCCCCAGAAGGGATCCTTGTGGCACTCCACAAATTAACTGTTGAAAGGCCGAGTCTGCTTCATTTATTGATACGTATTGTTTCCTACCCTTGAGGTAGCTTTCGAACCACTCCAAGGCCCTTCCACGTATACCATAGTGTGAAAGTTTGTATAGTAGAATTTGATGGTCGATTGTGTCAAAGGCCTTGGAGAGGTCCAGAAACATCCCAAGGGTATGAGAGTGTTCATCAATTGCAGAAGTAACATGATTAATGAAATGTAAAATAGCATGAACAGTCGAATGTTTTTGTCTGAAGCCAAACTGTGAGTCGGCCAATATGACCAGTATTTGACCAATATGACCAGTATGAAAGCCCAAAGGAGACCTCAAATTGATAAAAGAACACTATATTCAGATTCTCTGACCCCCCAAACCCCAGAAATATATAAATTGTTATGATACTAGCCCTTTTCCTTTTGAAACTACACTTGACCTTTAACTCAGATGGCGGCCATTTTGGATTTGCCCAATATGGCAGTCACAGAGGGCGCCCTTCTTGGCGCCCGGCAGAAATCTTAATAGTATGGTATAAGCTACCTCTGGGCCAAATTTGGTGCTTTTAGAAGAATCTGCACCAAACGACCCCTATATAGCCCTAACAGCCCTGACTATTGAAAGAAACTTAAAAAATAATACCTGAATTTTCAGAAAATCGTATTTGTATTAGTGTACCTAGATGTGACTTGTTTATAAATCAGATTTTATGAAGATTTGTCGGGAAAAGATGTCAATTTTTTCCGTTTGGTGGTCATTTCTAGGCTAATATTTTAAAAGTTGCATCAGTAATGGGCCCGGTGTTTCTCTTATCGTACTCGCATGTTATTTCTACATAGATTAAACATAGGATGGTTAAGGGTAAGACCAGATATTGGATAACATTATAAAAAAGATATATCCTTCCACCCTCCCATATCCAAGTTTTGGGCTGATTATTGCCGACCCACCGCAGCAAGGCCATTCAGATTTTCGTACGCGCGCAAAGCGCCCTCTAGTGCCCCATGAATGTGCCTTGCAGGGGTATGGGAGCAAGTTAAGGCTCTCTCGAATAATATAAAAAAAACATTTCGAGAGAGCCCTTAAAGGGATCCGGTAACTTTGTCTCAGATTCTGAAATAAAATTCTGGATTTAGCTCATGAAGACATGATGCAACGATAATTATAAACCTTTAGGTCAGTCAGGATCCCCATGACTTTTACAAGCCGATCGCCTGTCTGGTTATCAAGATATTTATGATTGGAATTGCAAATTTTGAAAACCGTTCGCCTGACGGTTTTCATAACACTACAGTCTATTGGGGAAAACGAGCATCGTAAAACCGGTCACTCAAAGATTTTTACTTTTTTGAGGCACTTCTTGATCATTTTGAAGCGCAATTTTTTTTAGGGCTTCAATATTACACCATATCACAGACACTGATAACACATAGGGCCGTGTATCTCAGATTTAACAGTGTTAAACGATCCCTTTAAGGTAGGCAAATTCATGCAAAAAATATATTCAAAAAACTGACTTGAAAACACATCATACAATTAGTCTGAACCGAGTCAGGAGCAAATTTGAAGAAATTATATTTTTAAATGTTGTAAAACCAAAGATATAAGAAGAAAACTGACCCAGTATCTGTACTAAAAATCGTACATGTAAAATTGGTCGTATACATTCGACAGCTGAAAATGACGCGCACGGTTGCATTACGTGCGTTCTCGAATCCAAAATCATACCTCACACACACACTCTCGCCATACCGCGAATGGTCCGTCGTGGGGAGCTAGCCGGCTGAGAGTTTGCAGCGATACCAACGCAGCCGCGGAGCTCCGCAGAGCGCCATTTTAGCGGGACTCGGAAAGGTTCGCGGTGGGTAGGCAGCCGCCTAGCTTTTTGCCCAAACAACGCTAGATCGGCTGCTGGCAAAATGAAAATAACTACGATCAAGAACATCGTCGGTTTCTTAACTTTTCAGTGAGATAATTCTGGATTCTAATTGAGACTATATAATAAATTAAATCGACAAAGAAACCTCAGTAGAACTCTTATAACCAGGCGCGTAGCCAGAGTTTGATGTTTGGGGGGGCACATACATGTAATCGATCGAGGTCAAAAAAAGGGGTCTACAAAATTTCAACCGATCCTGGAAATTTTAGGGGGGGCACGTGCCCCCCCGTGGCTACGCGCCTGCTTATAACTATACAAAAGCTTGTTTATTTCTTCATTTGACATTTTGTTTTCGACCATTTTTTCGTGCGCGAGTCAATGGAAACTATGTATTACCAAACTTTCAACACGCAAGGAACGGGGAACACTCGCGGACCTCGTAACAAATTCGTTGGAAAAAAAAATTTCAAGGGTGATTTTGAAGCAGTGTAGAATATTGGCGCTGCAATGCGCAGAAATATACTTGAAAGAAACTTAATAAATCATACCTTAATTTTCAAAAAATCGTATTTGTATTAGTGTACCTAGATGTGACTTGTTTATAACTCAGATTTTATGAAGATTTGTCGGGAAAAAATGTCATTTTTTTCTGTTTGGTGGTCATTTCTAGGCTAATATTTCAAAAGTTGCATCAGTAATGGGCCCGATGTTTCTCTTATCGTACTCGCATGTTATTTCTACATAGATTAAACATAGGATGGTTAAGGCATAAGGGTAAGACCAGATAACATTATAAAAAAGATATATCCTTCCACTCTCCCATATCCAAGTTTTGGGCTGATTATTGCCGACCCACCGCAGCAAGGCCATTCAGATTTTCGTACGAGCGCGAAGCGCCCTCTAGTGCCCCATGAATGTGCCTATTTAAAGTTGATACTCTAAGCAAATAAATGTCCCTTAATTTGTTACCTACGGCAAGTATATGTTATTTTTAAGTTTTTCAATTACTTAGTATATCACAAAAATATTCTGTCTACTCGAAAGCCTCAATTGAAATGTCTAAAATATCTGCCTCTCTTTGCATAGAAAATCAGTCACGGCGCTGGTCTATTATGACCTCACGTCCGGGAGAGAGTATATTCACGTACCCGGATGTTCCATAGCAAACATGTGCAGAGTGATACGATTTTCTGCATATTTTTGTTTCAAAGGCTGAAAAGTCTAATAAATCATAATTCTATGTACAATTCTTTACCTTCCCCTAGTACTTCATAGTATTCATATCAATTCCCCTTTTAAAAATTATGACATAATACATGCCAACGATGTGCTATTAGTCGATATTTTCACCATGTAATTTTTGTTTTGGTGTTGAAATCGGCCCAGGCACGGAGTGAACAGTAGCTGTCTACCCATGCACAGTTCTTTACCATACACTAGCGATCTCCTGATGGTTTCTTCTTCCTTTTTCCCATGTCTTTCGCCTTCCTTGGCCCTGAACATCCTTCATCTACCAATTATGACACCGGTAGTCAGGAGCAAGTCTTTGTTAGTTGTTTTTCTTAGCTGGCAACGTCGCTTTCATTCTCTTGCAATTGCCGATAAACATTATAACTAGCGCACGTACGTTCCATCACAAGCAAGCAGCGCCTAGAGCAGCGGCTTGGTCTTACCTCCCGATTCTGCTTGCTTCACGAACGTTCATGCAAGAGCCGCATCACTCGCCAAAATATTATAGAGGAAGCGCGCTTGCATGATCTCGTTCAAGTTTGATATTTTACAACATAAAATGTTTAACTGGTACTGTATCCTTTTTTGAGGCAGTCACACACATCTATGATAAGTACTATCATAGTTCTAGACCTATTCGTTTTACAAAACTGCTCATGTACATCTGATGACAATATAATGCATCCGCCTATTCATAAGTGCACGATTTAACTTTAATTCCTAAGCAGTAAACTCGTCTTAAATCTCTACCAAATAGGTGAATATGAGGATATAAAAAGAAATCAGCGACTGGAAAATGTTGCTTCGTTATTCTTCATTCAAATGAAAACAGAAAATCCATCAAATATACTCCTTAACAACAACAAATCTAAGCTCTGACAGGATAGCATTTACGTAGGGATATCACTGCCATTCACTCTCACTGAGCCCATGACTCCCGTTCGTGACGTCACGGATAGAGGCCCGACTCTACGTGCACTTCCGGGTTTTAGACTTGGATATTTTGGTAGAGTTTACTCGAATAAATTAATTATTCTAAACTTGTTTTGTCGGGTGGACACCATTTGGTGTTATTATGGGGGTTAAAAGCTTTCTATTTATGCAATTATCTCAGTATTTGGGATTGTCTTAGAGTATCAACTTTAAGGCTAGCCAGCGCCCCTACAGATTTGTTTGTTGAACCGTTTGAGAGTAAACCTAGCATACAGCAGATTTTACAAGACACTGTGTGTGTATGTACTGCAGTACAGTGTTGCCCGTGTTATTAAAATACACAGCCAGCTACAGGATAGCGAATGCTGCTAGAGTAAAGTACCCGGTTTTCGGCCACTTAAGACAAAATCCTATTTATTGGACTCTTTACTTCCTATTTATTATCATTTCTTGTTCAAATCATGAAGCAAATATTATTATTATTTAAACAAAAAAAGAATCCCCCCCAAAAATCACGAATTGCCATGACAATATTCATTTCAATTTTCACTGTTTTGGAGCCGGTTATCGGCCGAGCGTTTCAGTTTACGGCCGCATGTACAAAGTCAATAGGAAGCGCTCGCGCGCGCCGTGCGTTTCTGCGCTGATGTATAGCACTAGCGGGCGGAGCAGGTATCCCACGCCGGAACTCCCGGGTGCTCGCCTGACCGAATACAGGCACAGCTAGGCACATTCATGGGACACTAGAGGGCGCTTCGCGCTCGTACGAAAATCTGAATGGCCTTGCTGCGGTGGGTCGGCAATAATCAGCCCAAAACTTGGATATGGGAGAGTGGAAGGATATATCTTTTTTATAATGTTATCTGGTCTTACCCTTAACCATCCTATGTTTAATCTATGTAGAAATAACATGCGAGTACGATAAGAGAAACATCGGGCCCATTACTGATGCAACTTTTGAAATATTAGCCTAGAAATGACCACCAAACGGAAAAAAATGACATTTTTTCCCCGACAAATCTTGATAAAATCTGAGTTATAAACAAGTCACATCTAGGTACACTAATACAAATACGATTTTCTGAAAATTAAGGTATGATTTATTAAGTTTCTTTCAAGTATATTTCTGCGCATTGCAGCGCCAATATTCTACACTGCTTCAAAATCACCCTTGAAATTTTTTTTTGCAACGAATTTGTTACGAGGTCCGCGAGTGTTCCCCGTTCCTTGCGTGTTGAAAGTTTGGTAATACATAGTTTCCATTGACTCGCGCACGAAAAAATGGTCGAAAACAAAATGTCAAATGAAGAAATAAACAAGCTTTGGTATAGTTATAAGAGTTCTACTGAGGTTTCTTTGTCGATTTAATTTATTATATAGTCTCAATTAGAATTCAGAATTATCTCACTGAAAAGTTAAGAAACCGACGATGTTCTCGATCGTAGTTATTTTCATTTTGCCAGCAGCCGATCTAGCGTTGTTTGGGCAAAAAGCTAGGCCGCTGCCTACCCACCGCGAACCTTTCCGAGTCCCGCTAAAATGGCGCTCTGCGGAGCTCCGCGGCTGCGTTGGTATCGCTGCAAACTCTCAGCCGGCTAGCTCCCCACGACGGACCATTCGCGGTATGGCGAGAGTGTGTGTGCGAGGTATGATTTTGGATTCGAGAACGTACGTAATGCAACCGTGCGCATCATTTTCAGCTGTCGAATGTATACGACCAATTTTACATGTACGATTTTTAGTACAGATACTTGGTCAGTTTTCTTCTTATATCTTTGGTTTTACAACATTTAAAAATATAATTTCTTCAAATTTGCTCCTGACTCGGTTCAGACTAATTGTATGATGTGTTTTCAAGTCAGTTTTTTGAATATATTTGTTTGCATGAATTTGCCTAGCACAGCGGTGATCGGAAGTTGGAATCTGAATTAGACGGACATATCGTGTGTGCGTCGCGGTGTGCGGCTGCATTGATTTAATACATGCGATGAGATACTTTTGAGCTTGCGACCAGCACAAAATCGGGCTCTATATCTGAAAAATACTTGAAATAAAGCTCATTTTATGGTACCCATATTTCTTACATACACGCGTGTAGTGGTTCAGCCTTAGCCACTACGGCTCTGGCGGCATATGCGCGTAAGTCCCGCATTAGGCGACACCCGCGGTAGTTTCCGCGGGCGTGTTTATTACTGGGAACATCAGATTGAACCTGAGACTGCACGCGACAAACACTGTTGATTGCCTGTCTCTTCTGTCTCTTCTGTCTACTACTACAAGCGACGGTGGAGCTCCACTCAACGAGCAACACTTCAAGTGCTTCTTGAGACAGACTTCAAGCAGTATAGTATACAGCCTATGGTAGGATAAAACCGTATTATAGTCGTTTATATTGCGTAGTTAAGATTTAGGCCCAGTAAGTAAATATTCCGCTCCGGCACTACAATGGCGTGATCGTTCTTTTCGGACTTGCGCGAGATATTTTTTTTGTAGCACACGTGTGGGTGACGCCATCTTGTTTTCATTCACTCGTGTACTTAAGGGATTTTCAATTTTGGTAAATTAATTCGTGGGGCCTTGTAAGCTTGTTTTTTCCCCGTTTGTAGTTGGTTATTGCTGTAGATTAGTAGTTTAGGGACTCGTAGGGTATTTTCAGTGCTGTATTCCGATTTTTGAGTACTCATTTCCGTGTTTTGGGGATAATTTTTTGTGGTCGCACACATGTCCGTGCCGCCATCTTGAATACGTTCACGTGTGTGTTGAAGGATTTTTTTATTTTTGGAACTTTTTTCGTAGAGCCTTATAAGCTCTTAGTTTTTCATTTCTTGTCTGCTTGGGGTTGTAGGATAGTTTTTTAGGGACTCGTTGGTATTTTTCCGGCCGTATTTCGATTTTTGGCATCGGTTTCGGTCATTTTTTTGTACTTAAATTTGCCCACTTTTTTCTACTCACTAGACTGGTTGTACAGCCGTTTTTTGTAGTTGTGATCCTCTCGCCAGAGTTTTATACTGTGGAGATAATTCCACGGTGTTCTTTTTCGGTGAGGTATAGGGTCGTTTAAGTAGAACTTAGTAGGCTCTAATTAGACTACCGTAGTTTCAGCCCTCTCACCGAAGTATTATTACCGTGGAGATAATTCCACGGTGTTTTTCGGTGAGGTATACTATGGGTATAGGGTTGTTTAAGTAGGAGTAGAGTAGTAGTAGTGAGTAGGAGTCATTAAATTAGTTTCAACCCTCTCGCCGAAGTATTATTACCGTGGAGATAATTCCACGGTGTTTTTCGGTGAGGTATACTATGGGTATAGGGTTGTTTAAGTAGGAATTTTTTAGTAAGAAACTAAGTAAGATTATGAAAGAAACTAAGTAAGTTATTAAGTAGGCAATAGGTCTTTCCTGTAAGAAACTAAGTAAGTAAGCAAGTATTTTCCTTTAAGAAACTAAGTAAGTAAGCAAGAAGTATTTTCCTTGAAGGAACTACGTACGTTAGTAAGTAAGCAAGAAGGAGGGATTGTTGGGTATTGAATGTTGTTTTTCTTTCTTCATTTGGTTATATAATCGTTGCTGGTTTACAGCTGGTTATGGCCACAGAGAAGGTTAAGGTGAATTATGGGACTGAAGAGGCCTTACTGGCCGTTGTGGATAGAACTAAGTCCCACAAGATTCTGACGTGGAGGGAGCAGTGTGGGAGCTTAACGGAGGAGTTATTTTTGCAGTGTCCTCGTCTCCATGAAGCTAAGGACCTGTTGCATCTATTTGATTTTGAGCCTTATAGGAAGGCGGATCGGGCTGAGCAGGCACAGGGGGAGGGGGTGGGGACTGAGCTAACCCAGACTGAGCAAACCCAGTCGGTCCCGAGTCCCGAGTCCCGAGCCCCAATTCCGGATCCTGTTCCCTATAAACATACAGTGTACCCCCCGCCTTCGGGTGGAGGCCCAGCTGGGCCTATAGCCGGGTCGGCGGCTGAATCACAAGTTAGGAGCTCGCCGCAACCGGCCGAGCCCTCCCCAGCCGAGCCCTCCGCCGACTACTGGCTTAGGGAAGATAGGACTCTACCTTCCAGGGAACCCCCACAGAGTAATTATGGTTATCCCCCTTCTAGGGGATCCCCTCCTACCAATTCTGGTCCGTTTTCCGGTCCCCCACGTGATAGTTATGTATATCCTCCTTCTAGGGAACCCCCTCCTACCAATTCTGGTCCGTTTTCCGGGGTCCCCCCACGTGATAGTTATGTATATCCTTCTTCTAGGGAATCCCCTCCTACCAATTCTGGTCCGTATTCCGGGGTGCCCCCACGTGATAGTTATGTATCTCCCTCTACTAGGGAATCCCCACCAGGGCCGCAGGGGCGCCGAGATTGGCCCCCTCGTCTGCCAAGGTCGCTTAGTTTCGATGGGACGACTAGTTGGCATTCCTTTCTCAGGAAATTTACAAGCTATGCTGCGTCGTGCCAGTGGAGTCCGAGGGAGTGTTTGGATGCTCTAGGCTGGTGTCTGGAAGGGTCTGCCTTGGATTGTTTTTCCAATCTTCGGGATATGGGCACTGAGTCGTATTACCCGATGTTGACAGCGATGGGTCGTCGGTTTGGGGCTACCCGATTTCCGGAGGAGGCCATAGCCGAGTTTCGGACGGCTCGCCAACTCCCGGAGGAGTCCCTCCTTGGGTGGTCCGACCGGCTCCAGGCTTTGTTTTGTGAAGCTTTTGGGTCTGACCAAAGGGGTGACGGCACTCAGATGGTATTGCAGCTATGCCAGGGTTGTACGGATAAGGCGGCGGGTTTGACCGCTCTGAATAAACGCCCGAAGTCCGTTGAAGAGGCCCTGGAGGCCATCAGGTGGGCACAACACACTCAGCGTGTTGTGTACGGGAGCGAGCCCCGCCGTTTATATCCAGCTCCTCGGCAGCAGGTGCAGCAGACTTGCCTGTACAATCAGGAGGCAGACAGTTATGATACAGTTGAGGAGCCGGGAATTTATCGGTATAGGCAACCCTATCGTTCCCCAACAGTTTCCACAGGTCGAGATGTTCCCCGTCCGGCTCCTGTGGAGGACCGGGGGAAGGACAGTTATGATACAGTTGAGGAGCCGGGAATTTATCGGCATAGGCAACCCTATCGTTCCCCAACAGTTTCCACAGGTCGAGATGTTCCCCGTCCGGCTCCGGCGGCGGACCGGGGGAATGTCAGCACCCTTCTTGAGGTTCAAGGGAAGGACATAGGCAGTCTGAAGGTGGACATGAGTGGAGTGAAGAAAGAACTCTCCAGTTTGAGGACACGCATGGACAACATGGATAGTATGTTGGCGGAAGTCTTGAAGACTGTTAAGTCTTTGGAGGTTTCTATGCTGTCCCATGCCTGCTCTCTATCTCCCGTGGCTGAAGTTCCGGAAAACCTGGAGGGGTCGGAGAGCGAGGCCGATCTCCGATCTGGAAACCAAGAGGCCTACAATCAGTGAATACTAGTGTAAATAATGTTAGTGACCCGCCTGACTCTTCGGTCGGTCCCTTGGACAAAGTAAATAATGTTAGTGACCCGCCTGACTCTTCGGTCGGTCCCTTGGACAAAGTAAATAATGTTAGGGACCCGCCTGACTCTTCGGTCGGTCCCTTTGTCCAGGTAGTTAATGTTATTGTCGGGGGGGGAGGAGGTACATATGTACTATGGAACGGATTCCAGGGCAGCCTGTATCCAGGGAGTTTGTGTCGCTAGGACGGCCGTGGTGCCCCCTTCTAGTGGGAAGCGGGTAAGATGTAGGGTTGTTGGGAGTCCAGGGCTCCAGAGTAAGGACCTTTCCCTTTTCCAGCCCACCCACAGGCTCCCATTTTGGATTCCTTGGATCGTGTTTGATCGGGGGAAATAACATATTTGTCTTAAATATATATTATGGTTCACTATCAAAGCCATTCACAACGGCTCGTCCGCAAGGACATGGTGCCGGTTCCATTTTGGATTCCTCGGATCATGTTTGATCGGGGGAAAGAACATGTTTGTTATATATATTTTAGTTCACTTTTGTTTACAGAATATGATTATGTTTTGGGGGAGTAATTCCTCTGGATCTGCTTGATGGTGTTGTGGGCCTGGGTGCCCTGAATGATATCAGGAACTTGCCGGCAGTGGCTATTGTGCCCCCAGGGGCCGAGTGGCCCAGAGAATGTAATCTTATTTTGTTGAAGTGTTTTCACCTTCTATATCATTTTCCATCTGATTTCAGTGATCTGCTTTTATCATTCTAATACTTCTTATATGCACCGTTTGGACTGCCTGTAGGGAGCCGTTTGGCTCTCATGTGGGACTGCCCAGTTTCTGGACATTGTACCATCCAAACTGCACTTGGGGAATGGGGAGCCATTGGGCTCTTCCCCTTTTCTGCACACTTATTGCCATTCATCGTTTATGTTGATCACTCACTCTCATGCTCGGTCACCTTGGGAATTTAATGTAATGCCCCGGTTAATCCCTTATGCCCGTGCCAAGACGTTTTGCAATTTGTCATTATGTATAACCGGCACGGTAAGGGTTAACTGGTATATTTCTGTTTCTTTATGACTGTAATGCCCCGGTTAATCCCTTACGCCCGTGCCAGGACTGCTATTCTTTGTCATTTACACGTGACACCGGCACGGTAAGGGTTAACTGGTATATTTCTGTTTGTAACCAGAATGGAAACCATTATGGTTATGGGATTGACTAGTTATATTATATAGTTGTATATTTTATGCATCATTATGGCTATGGGATTGACTAGTTATATTATATAGTCGTATATTTCATGCACTATTATGGCTTTGGGATTGGGTCTCTATACACATGTATTTTTCATCATATTTCCGGTACCAAATTTTGGAATACAGTATATTTTTAGGTATGATAAAGGCGCCCGCCCTCTGGAAAGGCCAAGACTTCACCGGTGCTGGCAGGGAGGGTCCTTGACCCATCCGCCAGCGGGAACGGCGTGACCCCGCACTGCGGTACGGGAGTAGTTTTAAGTTAGTTTTAGTTTAGTAAGTTGGGCTTTAAACTCATTAAGTGGGGAATAATGTAGTGGTTCAGCCTTAGCCACTACGGCTCTGGCGGCATATGCGCGTAAGTCCCGCATTAGGCGACACCCGCGGTAGTTTCCGCGGGCGTGTTTATTACTGGGAACATCAGATTGAACCTGAGACTGCACGCGACAAACACTGTTGATTGCCTGTCTCTTCTGTCTCTTCTGTCTACTACTACAAGCGACGGTGGAGCTCCACTCAACGAGCAACACTTCAAGTGCTTCTTGAGACAGACTTCAAGCAGTATAGTATACAGCCTATGGTAGGATAAAACCGTATTATAGTCGTTTATATTGCGTAGTTAAGATTTAGGCCCAGTAAGTAAATATTCCGCTCCGGCACTACACGCGTAAGAAACTCGATTTTTCAGATTTGGGTAGCGGGACCGCCGATTACATCGCTAAAATGTGATATTTTAGGATATATTTTTCATTGCACATGTGGTTCTTCAGTGACACTGGCATGGTATGGTATGTGTGGGATATGTGTTATGCTATTATGCGATGTATTTTAAAGTGATTTTACCATGTATCCAACCAATTGGCCGAAAACCGGAGCTGACCGATTACCGGGTACTTTACTCTATGTGTGTATAGCACACACGTGTACACGAAACTCATGAGAGACACAACACAGGTTTTTTCAACGAGTGGGACTGTACGTAATACTAATACACTCGCACCATGGAACAAACAGAAAGCTCACAACAGACTTGCATTCTTGTCACTAGATAATATGAGTAACATGTCATTGCTTGTATCAATTACAAATAAAATGCTTTCTACTTACAAGTGACTTGAATGTAACATTTTCCTTCAACGTTTCTATTTTTTCTTCGTCAGGAGACTTACTCGTGGGAGCCGACATTTTCGGTAGATTGTAATGTACTGTCTCAAAAAACGTCCAATCAAAAAGGAAAAAAGAAAAGTTGCAAATCTCACTTGCTTGACTGCAGTAACTACAATGATCGAGAGGGAGAAACAAGCCTATTTTAAAATCCTTTTTAAAACTATCCTATGATAGTCCTTACTGCTTGAGTAGAGGTCAGTGGGTACAGTACATACAGAAGGGTCAGAGGCGGCGGAGCCGGGGGGGGGGGGGCAGGGGGGGGGGGGGGGGCACAGTGCCCCCCACTTTTTCAAGTACCCAAAAAGTGCCCCTTTTTTCAAAGGAAATGTGCCCCTTTAACTTTGTAAGAAGCGCCCCTTTTTAATAAAAGTGCCCCTATTACTTTGATATGTGCCCCTATTAATTTTTAAAAGTGCCCCCTCCCCTTTCCACCTCTGATATGTGCCCCTTTTATTTTGACACGTACCTCTTTTCCCCGACAAGTTCCCAGTTTCCTGTGCAATAAGTGGCTATTTTCCATTCTCATAATTGCCCTTTTTAATCTCTAGTAGGTGCCCCTTTTCGGGTACGAGAAGCGCCCCTTTTCACTTTTGTTAAGCGCCTCCTTCACCTTTGAGAATTGCCCTATTCAAATCTTAGAGGTGCCCCTTTTACTTTGACAATCGCCTTTTTCCTTTGTAAGAAGTGCCCCTTTCACTTCTAATAACTACCTCTTTTTAACTCGGATAAACACACCTTATATTATCACATGTGGCCCCTTTCCTTTATAATAAGTGCCCCTTTTCCTTATGATAAGTGCCCCTATTTAACAAAGAGCCCTTCGCCTTTTCATAAATGCCCCATTTCACCTATGAAAATAGTCCTTTTTCATTCTCCTACTAGTGCCCCTTTTCATGTCTGGTAAATGACCCTATTCAATTCTGAGAGATACTCGTTTTATTTTGACAAGTGCCCCCTTTTCCTCCTGATAAGTGCTCTTTTCATCTCTAATAACACTTCCTTTTATTTTTACACGTGCCCCTTTTCCTTCCTAATAAATGCTCTTTTTCCTTCATAATATCCGCTTTTCATAAAGGCCCCCTTTCACCTCCAATAAATGCCCCTATCAAAATCTGATCGGTGCTCCTTTTCTTTCAACAAATGCACATTTCCCTTTATTATTAGTGCCCCTTTTTCATTCTCATAAGTGCCTCTTTCATATATGGTGTGCGCCCCTTTTCACCTCTGATAAAGTTAACCTTTTTAACAATGATACGTGCCCCTTTTCCTTTCTTATGAGGAACTTATCCCTTTTTTCAGAAATGCCCCTATCAAAATCTGATGGTTGCCTCTTTTCCGTCGACAAATGCCCAATTTCCATTCTCATAAGTGCCTTTTCATCCCTAGTGCGTGCCCCATTTTTACCTCTGATAACAACCCTTTGTACTTTGACACGTGCTCCTTTTATTTTCTTATCCCTTCGATAAGTGTCCCCTTTTCATCTCATCATTAAACGTGCCCCTAATTTCAAGCGACTAAGAGCAATATCTCCCAAAGCTCACTCGCTACGCTCGCTCACATTTATAGATGTTATAATTATGTTACTTATCAAAGGTCTTTTCAGTTTTACTGTTATGAGAATGTGCTTATTTATAACCCGATGAGGATTGGTTTTTTCCTCTTTATACTTGTAGTTTCCGCACTGCGACCTCACAAATCTTATATTTTTCCTCGCTCGCTTTGCTCGCTCGCAAATGATTTTTTCGACCATCACACCCAACTGCAAGGTATGATGCTAAAGCAATATTTTATACTATGTAAAAAGGGAAACAAATATTGAAATTATCCCTGATAATGTAATCAAATTATAGGGTATATACCAATGTCTAAAAATTGTATATTCTCGCTTTGAGATTTCCCTTTGAAGGTGCCCTTTTTTCCACAAAGTGCCCCTTTTTGTTGGTGCCCCCCCCCCCCACTTTGGAAGTCGCTCCGCCGCCTCTGAGAAGGGTCCACAATTCGGGGTGACTTTGAAGGCTTAAAACACTATCGAATGAATAATTGCTCTTTATACTCTCATAATAATATATCCCCTATTATATCACATACCGAAACATTTGTCTGGCCAGTCTTACTCTTTGATATTGATCTCAGGGCTAAAACTGAAACAACTGGCTATCTGATTCACATTACTCAATTCATCTACTCCCACGTACTGAACTTAATTTGGATGAAATGAATTTTTCTTCTTTTTATATACCATTCTCAAAAGGGATTATGATAGGCCGTAATCAAAGGATGTCTTCTATGTTTAATCAATACAGATCATTCAGTCGCGAATCACTATATTGCAAGTACCGTTATGTCAATTTTAATAGCGTCGACAGCTAGCACATAAGTTATAAGAGTTAAACAATATTGAATGACGAAGAAAAAAGAAAAAAGGAGAAGGGTAGAGAAATGGAAAGGGAGAAGGAGGAGAGCAGTGACTGTTTAAGAATTAAGGGTCTCATGCACAAGTGCCGGAAGTGGGGGGAGGGGGCAGGGGGGGGGGCACTTGCCCCTCCAAACAAAAAAGTGGGGGGGGGGCAAAACGCATTTTTGCCCCCCCCCCCAAAAAAAAAACGCCCCCCCCCCCCTCCAAAAAAAAAAAAGAAAGAAATGCAGTAAAGGAGTAAAGATGGTTTGTATTTTAAACCCAAAAGAACATTACAATAATAAAAACCGGAATTAAATCCCATCAAATTCCATTCAAAGAAAAGGTAAGTTAACAGGTATTCAATTTTCTAAACATTCCGCATGCCACCTATATTTATTATAGCGATACTCGCATATCTTGGAAATATTATGAGAGGATGGGAGAGCGTGTGTGTTTTTTTGTTATAGGGGTGAGAAGACATGAGCCCCTGAACACTGGCTTACTAATGGGGGGGGGGGGGTGTATTTCTTAATCGATACCACTGATTTACAAATATTGCTGAAATGACATGATTTTCCGGTATTTTGTCTCAATTTTTTTTAGTCATATACCTTTTTATGAGTTTGTTGGAAAATTAGAAATGTCCTAATTTACAGTCGGGCGAAAAATATGCTTATTTAGAAGCCTTTACGTCAGGACCTGGAGAAACGGCTGGGCTCGTGGGCTCGAGCCCCCCTCACTTTTTGAAAAATTATGTTACAGAGAAAAAGAAAGAAAAAGAGAGAGAAAAAATTAGAGACCTGCCAATGTCACAAAAGAGGTATCAAAATATGATCATCTGACCGTAATTAAATGCCTAAAACCCCAGAGCTTACGGGGGCTCCACCCCCGGGCCCCACAAAGAGCCCTAAGACAGTCCCCTGGATGCCCATATGACCGTAATTAAAAACCCGAGCTTCCGGGCACTCTGCCCCCTGGACCCAACCAAGTGCCCTAAGACGGGCCCCTGGATGCTCATCTGACTGTAATTAAATACCTAAAACCCCTGAGCTTCCGGGGGCTCTGCCCCCTGGACCTCCACCAAGGGCTCTAAGGCGGGCCCCTGAATGCTCTTCTGACCGTAATTAAATACCTGAAACCCTTAGCTTCCGGACCACATCAATTGCCTTAAATAGTGCCCCTGGATGCCCATCTGACCGTAATAAAATACCTTAAACCCCTGAGCTTCCGGGGGCTCTGCCAACTGGACCCCCACCAAGGGCCCTAAGGCGGGCCCCTGAATGCTCATTTGACCGTAATTAAATACCTGAAACTCCTTAGCTTCCGGACCACATCAATTGCCCTAAATAATGCCCCTGGATGCTCATCTAACCGTAATTAATACCTAAAATCACTGAGCTTCCGGGGGCTCTCCGCCAATTAGTGACCTAACAGTGTCACATAACATTTTGCCCCGACCCCCAACATAAAGAAATCTTCTATGTGGGCATGCCTTGAACCATAATGCATGGCCCTACAGAGGAATTTTCCCTGTTTTTTCTCTTTGTTTTTTTGTTTTTGTGGGGGCGTCGACGTACCCTAGCGCCCGCTGCGTACAGTCGTCATTCATTGGCTAAGCAATGGCCTCGTTACTGTGAGCCCCAAGGATCAAAACCGTGTCGATGTGCTATATTAGTGCCCTTTTACGAGGCATTAATCCCCATTACTGTCAGTTATGACCTAAGGACGTAGGTCCCCTAGTTGAATAGCATAGTAGCACACACATGCTGTAGCAGTCACGCAAAACAAACACTCCCAAATTGTCATTCAATAAAATCTGAGAATGTATACTATTTTATCTAGATCTATTAGGAATAAATCAGTGTCAAAATCATTCAATAAATTGGGGTAAAAATAATTATTCCACCATTATGACCAACAGTGTAGTTTACACTGACAATTTGGTTAGGCCTATATAGGTTTCTTGTTCAAAATTGCACACACACACTCTCTCTCTCCCTCTCTCTTTCTCTCTCTCCCTCTTTCTCTCTCTCTCTCTCTCTCTCTCTCTCTCTCTCTCTCTCTCTATATAAATCTTTCTATCTCTCTCTCTCTCTCTCTCTCTCTCTCTCTCTCTCACTCGCCCACTCAATCCTTCCATCCGTTGAGTTTATTAACCCTCAACATGGAGTCACCAACTCCATGCCCTCGACCAGCTCAATCTTTACAAAAATGGAAGATGGACAAGACTGGTTAGTGACCGACTGACCGTGCATGAGTAATCATAATACCAAACATAAACAACTCGATACTTAGAAGGACTATTGTAATAAGGACAAGATTATCCCTTAGTCACAGGAACTATCAAAGCTGGATTTACTTCGAAACAGTGCAATGATAAAACCGAACAATGATTGCGGAAATCCGACGATCTTTTTTTTAGGTTCGGAAACATTGTACCCAATCTGTTTATAACATCTGACCAAAGATATCTGACATGGCTTCCTGTTAACAATTTTTTTAGCTAGATAGGTAAACAAAAATATATACAGATAGATATCTAGATAGATAAATAGGTAGATAGGTAGGTGGATAGATAGATAGATAAATTAGGACATTTTTACTTGTATGGGTGTTATTTTTTCCTCGTCTCATAGTTTAATTATGGCGTGATTAAGTGAACATAAATCAAAACGTTTTGGGGGTTAATAATTGTATAAGGCTTGATTCGTTACATTATATCTAAAACATGGTGAACTCATATTTTTCTGAAGTTAGATCACACTGTACTTTTCATATTTTCTCTTCTTCACCCATAGTGATATCCGTAATATTCGATCCTTACCACCCTTCTCCCATGTTAATAAATCCTGACAAAATCAATGGTTCATAACATGAATATAATAAATTTCGTCATCAAATAGAAGACATTTCCATGAAGCATGCCCAAAAATGTGTCTAGGTTTTAATGTTTGATATTGATCTCAGGGCTGAAACCTACCCACACTGACCTTGAAAAAATAATTGTGTTTGATACCATTCTCAATCGGAATTTGGAGTGATGATAGTAATCACATGATTTTGTTCATGTTACAAATGCAATTCAATTCCATGAAGTGATTTAAAGAGAAAGATATTTCATGTTATATAATTTTCAAGATCCGGAACAAAACCGTTTTGGATTGTTAAACTTTGGACTATATTATCGTCAAGAGGAACAATGTTCTATTCACATGTCAAAAGTATAATTATATCGTATACTTTCTACCTATTATCATAAGTCGTTCAATTTTCACCTTTCTTAGAAATATGTTAAAGATAGTCATGGCAGGTGTGAAAAAACTAAATATTGCGTGCTGTCATATTCTTTGTATGCCTATAATACTTATGTGATAGCATAGCACTATATGAAATGGGTTGTTCCAGTAGGCAGTAGGTATATGTGCTCATAACTCAAGTGCGACTAGAAATCACATTTTCCACAAGACGTATTCTCATCAATATCTGTAAAGCAGTATATATTAATATGAGGTCTCTTCAGCATGTTTAATGTTATGTGATGCAAGTTGATCTATTACGAAGAAATTTGTTGACGGTCAGCAGTAATAATGGTAATATTAAGAGTCATGACACAAGCCGACCATATCTAATTGGTTGTGGCGTGGTAAAACAGATCGTTTGATATTCTAGACCTCATTATAACTGAGGACTGTTATAGTTCAATGAAAATATTTATTTGAAATTAAAAATTGTCCTGAAAATGACGGATGGTTGGAACAAGCAGCGATGCAGTGAGTAGATTTGTGTCATGTCAAACTTTTCACTAATTAAGGGGGACTCGCACCTGCAACGGTGTAACATGATGCCAGCATGACCATTGCCTCAGGTGATGTAAGTCACCAATTTCCATTGAAGCCGTATATATTCCAAAGTTAAAATAGAAATAAAGAAGAGGGTAATTATGTCAACATGTTGATAGCATGAACATGAGTCGGATCGGTAACGCTAATTCTGTAAAACAAATTGACATCATTATATTGATGTAGCCTATACCGTGTGAGTCAAAAAAAGTTTACACCTAGAAAACTGCTAATTATTTAAAAAATCATCTATGAACAGTAAATTATTATAAATCTTATGAAAGAGTGTTTTATCCCAAATCATTTGGTACCATTTTTGTGTGGTATATGTTCACGCTTGGATGAACAGGTGGCATTGTTTGCGAGAGTGTAAAAATTGACTTGCGCCAAAGTGATGCCTATATACAGTATGTATTATGTTGGGATTAGCGGAGTGAGAGTTTTTGTTTGGTATATCGTTGTTTAATCATGAAATACGAGCTAACTATACGGTAGGCTAGCTAAGTCATTTTTTCAAGATATTCAGAAATGTTTACTTCTTATGTCTTTATTTGATTATTGGAACAAAATGTCTTAACCTTGATAATATCATCTGAATCATGATGTTTGTTCACCCCATACTGGGACTTAAAGGGTCTATTCTTGTCACTTGTGGTCTGGCAAACAGGATGAGATATGACTCAACGTGTTTCGTTTATCCTCACAGTCAGACAGTAATCATTGCCTTGAACTCAGTCAGTGGTCTACATTCTTCTCAGGCGCTTGGATTTTATTTTTTTAAAGTTCATTATAAAACATCTGTAATAAATGATCCTAGATTTTAAACCATCAACTATAGTTTGTTTTTAAAGTTATTTATATGTTCATGATTGGATTACAGGGATTTTCTGTTGGTGGTCTATGTCACGTCTGAGATTTAAAAAAAAACCCTGATAACTTTATACGCGCTTGAGTAAAGACTAGTGTTATTGAGCTTCGACTCCTTGCTGTCATGAGTTCGCCTGACCGAGTCACCTTTGTCCAATCACGCAGGGGATACACTGGAATTGGCGCCCTTAGTCGCGAGATACGTATAGACAATCATTCTCTAATTGTGTCAACTCAACCGCGGTGTCACTTTATGGGTTTCCTAGATGGAACGGACGGCAAGGGAGCAGTAGTAGACCGATGAGTTTTGTCTCCTTGAGTATACCACTCAGCTAAACCGCTGGTCATTACAGCTCAGTAAACTGTCCAGAGTCTCGGAGAGAAGGAACGTTATATCACTGAAGAATAAAGCTTGTTTAATATTTCACCAATAAGTTTGTTATGCAGCCGTGCATATAGCTGGTTTAAAGTGATTCTGACACTTCAATGCCGTCGCAATTGTTGTTAACAAATTGGCTGTTGATGATGTATACCCGCATTAATGTACCCTGGCAGTGAAGAGAGGAAGCTACTGGTAAAAATCATTAGACCTGACATTTATCAAACTAAGCTAACCAACTCGTGCCAACAACTATAATGTGTTATTGGATGGAAATACCCTGTTCCGTGTATATCCAGGTATACAGAAATTAGAATTCCTGCCTGTATGGTCGACTGCATTAATAGAAGAGCGTTGGTATTTCTAGCACACTAGAGCGAGCTGCTCAAACATTAACTTCTGGTGATTGTGTATATACGTGATGTATATAAATACACGGATTTGAATGTGCTTGGTGTTTTAATTCGTAATATGTTGTACACTATGTGCAGGGTTATTGACACAGTCTGTAAATAGGAGTCAGTATACCAAGGTGACACACTGATACTAAAAAAGAGAGAAGGGATACTCAAACTTGTAACAGGAACAGGAATGACTTGGAGCCGTTTCCTACGATCAAGATAATTATTCGACTAGGATGAAGTACACAATTTCAAGTGAATAGGAATTACTGTTCTTCATTGAAGATTTTTTTTTATCTGAGTGTATTTTAGGCCTACCCTCGATCTCTATATCAAGGAAACACTGCGATGTTTCTGCAAACTACACACCAGTGAAATCTGTTTACTTTTACATTGAGAATCATCGTAACTATATCGAAGTCGTTTTGATCGGGAAACTTTTTTGTTCATTCTGCTCAGTTGAATTTATGATAATCATTCAGAACGTCGTTCTTCTTTCGGATACATTTCGTCTAGATAATTGAGCTTCGGAATTCTCCTAATTGGATGTTGCACTTGTTATGTACGTATGTCATGTAAGGCACTCAAGAGAGATACTTCATAGAAGAGGGTCTGAACCCTTTAGCGAAATGACAGTTGCTGACATGCTATCGTAAACTTCTCGTATGAAGATATTAATCATCACTGCAGTCATCATCGTATCTAAATGGAATTATTTTGTTACACCTTTGTGCTCTTTCGAAGATGAGAGTCTGGAGTCTGACTGTGATTTAGCCACGGACTGATCAACATTGACAGGTTACAATCAATCGAGCACCTTCATTCCTGAATACCCATACATGACAGGAGACTGCAGCTGGTGATAGTGAAAAGAGTCTTCTGATTAATAATTCATTGATTTTATCGACGGGTGTTGCTTTGTAAACCATCAACATGGATGCTGGCAAGGATATCAAATGTGTGATTGTCGGAGACGGGTAAGCAAATTTTTTTTAAAACAAAGATTTGCCATTCCTCTTCGAGTAAAAATGAAAGAAAGAAAAAAAGATGGGAAGGGGCAAATTAAAACCCTGCTCCATGGTACTATTTCTAGTTCACTTATTCAATATGATAGGAACGATTATGATCATTATTTCAACTAAAACACTGTAAATCACAATTACTAGATGTATATATATCTAGGCTTCGAGGGCAAATACATGTACATCTCAGGCAGACTGCCATATTGTTCTGATATAACACTTCTTGCTTCGTAAGCCTAAATGGGAAACTTGCCCATAATAATATTAGGTACCTCGTGTATGTTTTGCAAGGGGGTGGGGTGGAAGGGGGTTCTTGGATCTTGGATCTTGGATTCATTTCCTCCTAAATACTCCGAAGAAGAGTTTTGACTGGAGGTAGGTTGCATGTGTTCCCAATACACCTTCCCCTATATTGCCACTGAACACTAAACCTATACTAAACCATTCCTCTATTAAAGGCCTAAACAAAATGTTAGTCGAAATGGAATTTGACAAATTATATCTCTACGTGCACTTCTTCAATATCTGCATATAATATTTATGTATATCATGTACAGTTGCCTATAAACTTGAAATAATTTCTTCTAAGCCTAAATGGGAACCTTGCACATAAATATTATGAACCTCGTGCACCTTTCCTTATATTTGTGGGGAAGAAGTAGATGACATTCAATGGGCCCAAAACTTCCCTTTAATATAATATTACGCCCCCTTATAATATCTCGCCTACACCTCACCTAATAATATAATGTTTTTTGTCGAATACAGTCATGATTTGCAGACGACCCCGTTATTGATTTAAGTATCATAGATCATCGATTAACTACTGGGCCGCAAATGAAAGGCAAAGTGTCATTTCATTCAAATCATGTTAATTAGCTTCCAAGACCTTAAAATAATGTGGAGTCAGTATCATATTGTCACGTGACACATATATATATTTTATTACATCTAGGTCACTTTTATTGATGAAAAATATATCATTTGACAATGGTTTACTAAAATTAATAAGCACATCAACATGATTAAAGGGCTATATCATTGCAATCACCACACGTATCTAAAATCACAAAGCTTGCTAAATACTTTAAAAAATAGAGAGAATTGAAGTGCATTAATCATCATCGTTGTGTTGATTATAAGAAAATACTGCTTCAAATGTAACATCCTGTGTATAAAATATATTCAGAGTTATGTTTAGATAAACTTTAGGTATAGTAGGCAGTAAGCCACGGATCTATAATGCTGACCCATTATTGAAGTTCACCAAAAATTTCATGGGAGTTACTAAATACCCAAGGGTCACAGTACATAGAGTGTGGCAATAAACCGATTGGGATTGCTAAGACTTTAATGTGATTTGGAAGTACATAATGTGAGCCATTTAAATCCTTTTACTCTTGGGGCTGATGAAACTATAGCTTTATAGATCGGAAGGATATCTACATGTATATCTACTCTATACGTTATTTCATGTTGCACTAAAAGTGCGATCAAGAGTATTCGGGCATTTTATTTTAATCCTCTCTTTCTCTAATTTTGTCTTATTCAATTACAGTAACATATATGACTCCAAAGTTAACAAAAATGCAAATATATAGACGAGGAGGTTTAGCTTCCATCTGTATTTCACGGTTTCTTTAATCCGAATGAAATTCACTAGATGTTGATTGGGAGAAGGATGCGGATTAATTTTTTTGGATGTAAGATGTAGAGATGGTGGGGCAAACAGAGTTTTTTTTCTTCTCCAAACAAGTGTACTTTCATCATGTAGTACTGAATTGGGGGAGGGGGGGGCAATATCCATACCCCCTTCTCCCACTACTCTCACACTATTAACTAGATTCATTTGATATACATCTGGTATGGTCATGGTAATAGTCAACCACATTAAAGATTCTCCAATAACCTTGTAGTACCATCATACAAGCGAGAGAATAAGCTAGAGTGTGCTTCGGAACACTTCCAGTGGTAGATAGTCACACGCTCCAAACATTTGAAAGGTCAAAGAAACATAATAATAGCTGTGATATGGGCCTTCCATCATCAATTAACCTTTCTATCAATCGACAAAAATGATCGACAAGATTCATCAGTCGCACATTATCAATGTCCTGTCAGACGCCATGTTTTAGAATACTATATTAGGGACTTTTAGATTTGCACGACGAGAACGTGGACTGCGACGTGTGACATCCTTTTAAGGCAATGTGACGTCCTTTTAAGGCACTGACAGTGACGTCACATTGCCTTAAAAGGGTGTCACACGAGCAGTCCACGTTCTCGTCGTGCAAATCTAAAAGTCCCTATTGATGAGACAGACCGAATACCTGTCTAACTACATGGCAGAGAAGGTCGCATGGGTCTAGACAGATTATTAACCTTTTTTGTCTCTCAGTGACAGATTTATCTATTTATTTATTCAATTCAGTCTTCTATACACAGGATAACCCTTCAATAACGATTACAGATCTTCCAAGGGACGTAGTCTATACGACATTAAAGCCATGATACATCTCTCAGTAATATTATCATAAAATAAAATCCATTCATGGCCTTAAGTACCTTTATTTGCCCTCCATGTCCCGGCTCTAATTCAGTATAAAGACAAACCGTGAACAATAACAAACATACAAACAAGCAAGCAAACAAACTAAACAACAATAGAAACATTAGATGCTGCTTGTAAGTGTCGGC
>JAVYIG010006653.1:0-114000 GCA_035222895.1 Strongylocentrotus droebachiensis | reverse complement strand
GATAAAGATCAACAGGTTTAAAAGCAACATTTATGATGGTTTAGAAAATGCAAGATGACAGCCAATTGCCCGTGGCTTGAAAGGCGACAAAAAAGCCCAACATTTTGAGAGATTGCAAGATGGGATATCATGTGACACAGGATGAATATTAATCAGCCCTGCAACTGTCAAAAAGGAAAATTTGCTGGAAAAGAGAGATAAGATGGGGAGAGGTGTAGAGATTCACTTTAACAATAGAACTTCAATGGCACTTGTGTTAAAATTAGAGCCTGCAATGTCACATTCTGTAATCATTCAAACTTTGCCATATCATGAAATGGTAATCTCTAATTGTATTTTCTTTGCTTGATCAAGAGTTATTACTTTTACACAGATTTAATACAAAACCATGAAACAATATGTTCTAACTACAGAGAAAACAAGATCGCCGCCGCCCCCCCCCCCCCCCAAAAAAAAAAATAGGGGGGGGGTGATGAAACAGATAAAGAAATGATAAAGCAACGGAGGCAGTACAAAATTATATAGATAGCCTTAGTGAGGGTGAAATGGGAAGAGATAGAAACTAGAAATGCAATCGTGTCACAACGATGTGCGTGCAATGACGCCATGTTTCTACGTGTCAAACCAAAGAGCTTCTCTCGCACTATCCAGAGCAATTGTACGAAGTCTGTAGCTTCTGTGATATTGGAGATAGGTAGGGCAAAAGAAAGGCCTCAACAGTGAGCTTGATGGGATGGTACTGGTAGTGACTATGCCTACGAAGTTTGAAAGAAATTGGGATAGGGGAAAGAACCTAGAAAGGGCTCGCAAGCACTGCGTGCAAAAACCAATGGGATTTGGTGCATGTTCGTCATTGAAATCAAGATCGTTCTGTGGGTCAAAAGCGTGAACCCGATATGCCCCATAGACAATGCGTGTAATGCATTGGCGGAAAACGTACAGGATCTGTATTATGACCGGAGTTAAATTGTTTTTTCTCTCTCTCTTTATGTCTCTTAATGAGCCTTATTTGGTATCATTAGAAAGAAAATTTCATGGTTGTTATTGTAAACCACTTTTGTTTTTCTATGATAATCTTATCGAAACACGTGATGTAAAATAGATTTATAGACAAAATGGCGTCTTAAATGGCCCCCTTGACTAATTTCAAAAATCCGGCCACGAGGTGCCCTGCGTTTTGCATCTCGGAATGTCGTTGCAAATTTTCAAGGAAAAAAAAGGATGTTTAGGGGGCGAAAAGTAGTCTGAAAAAATGACGTCATGGCCGATAAGTATTATAATCGGGCGGAATTCGTATAGTGACCCTTGTTCAAATGCGATTTACTCACAATTTTCTGTGTAAACATATACCATACTTGGTATCATTCGAAAGGGCACTTCATTGCGGTCAGTTTGACACCATTGTCATCTGCACGCAATGTACTGCACGCATTAAAGGCGCTATTACGTAATGCATAGCAAATTCATCATTTTTGGCGATAACTTTGCGCTGACGTTATTAAAATTTACCAATCTTGGCAGACAGTTGTCACGTATATGGATACATGTGTCTGCTAAGTTTCAACGACGTACGTATAAAGATCGCTATTTAAGAGCAAGTTTAAGTTATTTTGGAATTTTCTTGAAAATGGCGAATTTGGAGGGCATTTTTCTCAAAGTCATTCAGTGTTAGGGTATATAATTTTGTATATGGCTGGAAAGGACATATCTTCAAGTATCTAAATCCAAAAAAGGGTACGGAATTGCCAAGCCATTATGGAGATACGGCCACAGAAAGACAGCCAATTCCCAGAACTTTAGAGGGCGCTATTTATGTTTTGCAAAGCCATTGGAGCGTGAAATTTTGCATGGCTATATGTAATTATGAGATAACGATACTGTGAGATTTAAATACAAAACGAAATGTATATAAGAAAGTTATGGCAGTTTTAGATTATTTAGGGGTCAATTTTTCAAGAACTTGATAAATTTTTGACGAAGTCGGTTTCAGATTTGAATTTTGAGTACGAAGATGGCATTTTGAAGGTCAGGTTAAACGTCGCAGATAAAAGAACATCTCTTAGACTATCTAGAGGAATTTGTTAGAAGTTTGTAGGATCTAGGATAGTGGAGATAGGAAAGAAGAAAGAAAGGCCTTAAAATGGACCAGAAACGGACAAAATGGCGCCTGGACGGTTATGCATGAGTGATTTCGAAAATCGAAAAAGTAGGTGACCTTGATGGGATGCTAGAGACTATGCCTATGAAATTTGAAATGAAAAGGACATGAGGAAAGCACCTTACTAGGAATAACAAACACTACGTGCAAAACGAATGGGATTTCCGGACGATAAGGATAAGGATAAGGAAAAGGATAAGTATATTAATGGGGCAGAATGTGAACGAAAACAAGGCAATGATGAAGGTTCGTCATTGCAATAAGAAGAAGATGAAGAGAAGATGAAGGGATGTTGAAACAAATCAATAAGAAGAAAAGATAACATAGAGCGCGTTTATCTAGGCTGGCCACTAGATATGTACATATCGTACCCCACTATCGAACCCCACTATCGTACCCCACTATACGATCGTGATTTGCGGGATGTCGCGTTTATCTACTCTTCACGATTCACTATAAAGGCCTTGTCTCTTCGCAGCTGCTCAGCGCCGTTTGACCCGGGAAGCAGACAGTTTGTACACAACACCTGGGAATTCCTATTTGTATGTGAGGTTCAAAACAGCTTTGCGTTTATCGATCTCTCAGAAACGTGATTCTGGCTGTATGTCACATTCAAAACGCACCTTTTTGCGTCTTTAGATATGCCCAAATCTAAAGACGTTTGAAAAAGGCTTTGCGTTTATCTACTTCTAAATTTGCCTGAAAGACGTTTGAGAAACCTGATTCTAGCCCAAAATTTGGTAGATAAACGCAACCATAGTTTGACAATGCCTTTACAAGATGAGTTGTATGTTTTGAGACCCTGAGTGTTTTTTAATATTTGAGATGAAGGAGATTACCTAATACCCTTCTCCCAGCGAATGATTTTAAACGTCACTGGTTTGACATGTATTTGCTCTTCTAAATAAAAACTTACTCAAACATTTATGCAAAATATGAATATTTCTGACAGTCCAATGAATAAAAAGTGCAGTACAGTTAGATAGGTATATTGGTAGATTGGATTAAGAAGAAACCTCAATTAAAACAAAGACGGTAGGTATCTTGGCTAAAGGCATTACTATCTCATCAAGAATTCCATTACAGGGATGGGTTATCCAGAAGCCAGCGAGACGTTTTAATGGCATCTCTGTTGGAAGAACTACAAAAGAGTACTGGAAAAAACATTTCCCTCATCCTTGACAACTTCCCTCAATTATTAATCGACTAATGCAATATCAATGCATTTTATTCAGTGATGATTTGTAAGAATAAACGAGGATAATTGGACTGGGTGATACAGCGATGGCTGGTAGCAATGGGGGACATCTTGGAGCAGGCAGTTGAATGATTCATTTACTCACCAAAAACTTGAAGACTAGCTTTCAAGGATGCTGCTTTCAAACTGATCAACGTAAAATCAATCCATCTATCGAGAATCCAATACTTCCATGACACAATCAAATAACAATTTGTCAGCTTGTTTGGGATGCGTTTCCATTACAACTCCTCCATTCTCATCAACCATCTCGTCCGCATCATCTAACGAAATCCTCCCTTTCTCCGACAACAGGAATCATTTCCAATAAAGCACACACCGTGCACATTTCTCTGCTAGGAGACCTCACCTGCAAGTCGGAGACAGTGACATGCACGATCTTGTCGCATTTGCGTCACGTACGGACAACAGGGGGGGGGTGGGGGTGAGGGAGTAGCTGCTCAGGTACATCTCTTGAATCTCATTAACATTCTATTCTAATAAAAGAGTCAAACACATGATCTTCTCTTGCTCCTAGCTCTCTCTGGCTTGATGAAGAGCAGTGTCACATCGCTGCTCACATGCCTATCTCTCACCCCATGGACGATAGATGGACGATGCATCTCTTTAAAGATAAAGTTAACTCCTCATCGTCACATTGAATTCTGAAGAAATAAATGTCTGGAAGCAATATGGAAAGGTTGATCAGGTAGTTCATGAGAATAAGTGCATTCTATGAGGTTTGAAATTGTCAATAGGATTATCATAAGAATAAGGATTAAATCAATTTATACAGCGCAGTTACTATACAAATATACTCTACTGCGCTTTGAAGAAGAAAAAAACTCTGAACAGTGCTACTTAATGGGCACACAATAAAAAAACTACTTTATAGGCACACAATCATAAACTATTCAAAAACTTCTGAAAACAAGTTCGTCTTCAATAAAGCTTTGAAGAACACAATAGATGAGGCTTTGAAGACGTCAATAGATTTTCGCTCTTTTTGAAATGTTATAATACCAATAATAACAGCAGTGAGGACATTAGGAAGAATTACCCACACAAGGTACCTTTGGAACAGTCTATTACATGCCCGAGGCGGTCTCCGAGGGTGTTTGGACTGTTTTGAAGGTATCGAGTGTGGGTAATTTTACTAACGCCCGAACAAAATGATGTGTATTATTTGTTTTATAAGATTATGTTTTATTTGGTTTATAAAAATGATGTTTTATAACATGATTTGGATAATGACCGGTCATTATCCAAATTACACTTTAGGCGAAATAAATGCCTGGTCACGTCGCTATCAACCAATCTTTTGATTAGGATCCACATCATTATCTTATAATTACAGATAAGTTTTGCATTTTTCCCCAAAATGCTTGAATTGAACACGCTCATAAGAATCTAAAACTGGGGGTGAGAAATCTGTCAACAAGTTGAAAACTATAGACACTTTACCTTTGACTTTCCATTATACTGTATGCCTTTTCAAGCATTTTAATAAGGAATTATGTACTCTTTTCTTAGCCTGTCTTTCACTGCCAGCCTTAGTCAACTCTTTTTCGCCCCTCTCTCTTTCTCCCCCCCCCCCCCCCCCCTTGCTCTCTCTCCATAGATTTCTTTATTTTCTCATGCCTCTTCCACGTCATCCTCTCTATATCCATCGCCGCTCCATATTTATTATCTGACGGGACAGCTGAGCTAGACAGGCCGTGTGATCAGCACAGAAGTTGATCTCCCTGCGTTAAAGAGCGTGCAGAACTTGTAATTCAAGACATGCATACAGGAAAAGCGGCATGCACAAACAGCGTCAGTGGGAGTCTCTCAGTGACACGGCATATTATTTTTTGAGCCATATGATGACACTCAATTTTCCGTTGATGCCCAAAGGGCGCGACGTGGCGACCTCACTGACATCAATCTATCCTCCTAATTTTCAATCTTAACTTAACCCTCATTCCACTCTCTTTGGAAGGACTTCTTTCTATGTCTCTTGACTTCCTACTTCAAGCTGGCATTTCCTGACATGGCGCCACTGCTACATTCTCTCTCATATAACACCACACTGGGGAAGGAGTGAGTGAGTCATGGGTTCAATACCCTGACTAAAACATCTACCAAATGCTTGGGGCTTATACGTGTTGAGTAGAATTTGACAGAGCCTGCCTCAAACTTAAAGGGATCGTTTAACAATGTTAAATCTGAGATGCACGGCCCTACATGTTATCACTGTCTGTGATATATTGAAGCCCTAAAAAAAAAAATTGGCTCAAAAAAGTAAAAACCTTTTTCCCCCAATAGACTGTAGTTTTATGAAAACCGATGGGCAAAGGCAAAATTTTATTTCAATTTTCAATCATGAATATCTTGATAATCGAGAGACGATCGGCTTGTAAAAGTCATGGGGTTCCTGACTGACCTAAAGGCTTATAATTATCATTGCAGCATGAGCTTAATCAAGGATTTTTTTAAAGGATCTAAGAAAAAGTTACCGGATCCCTTTAATACAATGTCATGAGGTTATCAATCATGGAAGAACTCAAACTCTGAGTCTGCATGACACAACGATCAGTAACATGTTCATATCTACTGTGGATTTCATAGACAGGAAACGCATTTCTTATATACATCATCAAAATCATCATCATCATAACCAGCAGCACTACCGTCATCATCTTCATCTTCATCAACATCATCATCTTCATCATCATCATCATCACCATCATCATCATCACCATCATCACCATCATCATCATCAACATCATCAACATCAACATCATCAACATCATCAACATCATCATCATCATCATCATCATCATCATCTTCATCATCATCATCATCATCATCATCATCATCTTCTTCATCATCGTTATCAACATCATCATCATCATCATCATCATCATCATCACCATCATCACCATCATCATCATCAACATCATCAACATCAACATCATCATCATCATCATCTTCATCTTCATCATCATCATCATAACCAGCAGCACTACCGTCATCATCATCATAATCATCATCATCATCATCATCATCTTCATCATCATCATCAACATCATCATCATCATCATCATCACCATCATCACCATCATCATCATCAACATCATCAACATCATCAACATCATCATCATCAACATCATCATCATCATCATCATTATCTTCATCTTCATCATCATCATCATCATCATCATCATCATCATCAACATCATCATCATCATCATCATCACCATCTTCTTCATCATCGTTATCAACATCATTATCATCACCACCACCATCATCACCATCATCACAATTATCATCATCGTCATCATCATCATCATCATTGTCATCTTGATCATCATCATCTGCAAAAACGTGACTAGTAATCTCTCCCGAGACAGGTTTAGAAACCTGACCATCTTTTCCACCAGCAAAGTGATTCCATCTTGAGCCTGATGAATTTGGAATGATTTGACCATTACATGCATGAATGTCCAAGATGATGCACACATCCCAAAATAACCAGCATCCTTCTCCATGGACAGGTCCTGTTTTCTACAGAGTCTAAAATCTTTGCTTTTAAGTTTAAACAGTATTGGCCTGTTCACATATACCGCAATAAACTGGAGCCATTCTTTTGTGTTCTAAATGAATGGCCAAAAAAAATACTAATGCTTATCTCCCCAGACATACTGTAGCACATACTAACTCCCAATCTCCCAAAATATAGTTCATGTACATATCCAGATGTGCTTTTCCTAAACTCACTTGTCAAAACTTAATTAGGCTACCTCATTCACACGTAACAGTTATTCATAATAACCTTATGCATTATTCATAATAACCTTACGCATTATTTATAATAACCTTATGCATTATTCATAATAACCTATTTATTATTAATAATAACCTTATGCATTATTCATAACAACCTTATGCATTATTCATAATAACCTTATGCATTATTCATAATAACCTTATGCATTATTCATCAAGTTCAAGTTCAAGTTCAGTTTATTTCACATCCAATAAAAACTTACAGCATTATAACATTCAAAATACAATTATACAAAATGCAATATATATAGAATATAATAAGAACAAATAAAACGACAAAATAAAACAACAACAGTAACACTAAAAATGATTAATGGGTGGAGTAGGGATGTGAGGGACCAGAAAAGGCCATTGACCTATCTAGGCTGGTCCCCTTTTTCTACAACCCCAAAAGTAAAATCTTCAAAGTAATTAAATGCAAAATATTGACAATATAGACATTACATTAACTAAGACATATATACACACATACAAGGACAGGCAGAATTAATAAAAGCTAAAAAAGTATATTGTAACTTGATATTTGTTTGTGTTTAAAATTACGCTTAAAACTAGACAATGTTGGGCATGCTTTGAGAGAATCTGGTAAGTTATTCCAAATAATGGATCCTTTATATTTTATTACTGTTCTTGACAAATTATAGCGAAATGAAGGAACATAAAGTTTGTGTGAATTTCTAGTACTATATTGATTTATATCTCTATAAAAAATAAAATAGTTATTAAAACAATCAGGTAAAGTAGATATATTGTACATGTAAGAGAACATAAAAGCACCAATACTTATATCATATAGATCATAAAGTTTTAAAAACTTCAACTTAAAAAACAATGTACCTGTATGTGCTCTATAATATGAGTTTGTTATTACCCTGACGGCTCTTCATAATAAGCTTAAGTATTACAAATGAACGTGTTACGTGTACATGAGCTGTGTTAAAGAGTACTTCATGTTGCAAAGGATTTTACGTTGCACAGACATATGGCTTTGACTCCTATTCGGCTGTGATCAGCCAAAACTAGGAACAAGGAGACTTTGCATGACTATTTTTCAAAACCCTGATGCTACACTTATCCATAAAGGCAATTTATGAATAAAGTATCACTTGACAGACGGAGTACAAGTTACTCCTTTCTTCGACTAAGTCCCAAGGTCAAGAAGGATCCGCTTGTTTTAAATAAAGCTACCAACATCAGGTGTGACCAACTCTTAATCCTTTGCCTATGGTAACCCGTTGGTTCCTGTATTAAGTCTATTGGGAATGAGAGGATACATTAGTCAACAGGTTAACCTTAAACCTTACCCTAAACTAAAAACGAATTACAAAGCTAACCTTAAACCTGTATCTTGTAAAGTCTGGAGAAATCCTCCCCTGACCCCCTTTCATTGTTGTTTTGTTTTGTTTTCTTTTCTTTTTCCCCTTTATATATTTTTGTTATCTTCTCTCTATTTCACTTTCTCTTGTCTTATAGATAGTTGAAATGTTTGTACTTTGCTTTTTTTACTTAATTTATTGTTGTGTGCTTATAATATTTTGTATTTCTTTTTGTTTTGTTTTCATTCTGTAATGGGCGATCCAACTTCACAGGTTTTGGCAACCTTCATGGAAAGCCCCGCATATAACCTTTGTAAACATAGTTGAAATTTACTGTTACTTTGTATATTTTTATTTTTATATTGCGAAATAAAATTGAATTGAATTGAATTGAAATATTGGATCCTCACTCAAACTGATGATATCCCCAAACCCCTGGCAACCCTATGGGGTTAAACCTTTCCTTTATAACCAGCTGACCTTTCTGGGCGAAGTACCTATCACTCTCCTTCATTCCTATGATGAAGCCAGGATGTAACCAGATCACATTAAGATGGAAATGAAAAAAGTCAGAAGCCCAAGTGGGCAAGAATCGTTAATTTTCAACCGCAAGATAGGAGACCGTTTGGGTGCTAATTCCTAGCACTAGGTGCTGTAAAGCTAAAAACGTGATGTGAGAGAAGGGCCTGCCTTAATGGCTAACCCATGACATAAGAAACTGTTAATCAAAAGACGGGATGAGAAAATATAGCTGCACGCACCAAAGGTCCTACAAGTAATAATTCTTTTCCATTTGCTGAGTTAACAGGAATGGTATTTATCATTTGCCAGTCAGTCACTCAATAGTGTTTGACAGTGAAGTCTAGCAAGTAAACGGGTTTCCTTGCATAATTTGAATATTAGGACACTGCTAATGTTTAAATTTCACAGATAGGACATACATGACATATTCATGAATTTCTGCAAAGTTTTACAGAATTTGATGTTGGCTGCAAAAGGGACATAGTATCTTTGAAGGTTTAACAACTTCATTCTCCAGGAAGTCCCTGCTGCAAGGGCATTGATCGGCACAGATACTCTGTTGTAAGAAAAAAGGGTGAGGAAGAAATGGGTATATCTTGATTTGAAACGGGTCATCTCAGATTTAACATCGTTAAATGATCCCCTTAAAGGCTTAACAACTTCATTCTCCAGGAAGTCCCTATTGAAAGGGCATTGATCGGCACAGATACTCTGTTGTAAGAAAAAAAGGTGAGTAAGAAAAAAAGGTGAGTAAGAAATGGGTATATTTTGATTTGAAACAGGTCTTAATGACCTTGTCAGTTGGTGAATCTAAAAATACATTCTGTGCAGATATTGGGTGGTAGGGACGGTGGGTTTTAAAAGGATGAGGGTGACGTGCAATATCACTTAATCTCTAGGGAAGAGTGGGGTGCAAGTTTAATAAGCTTTGTGATGCCCTTCTTGCTCTCAGAGTCAGTTGATGAACCTGCTCAAATGATATTTTGCACAGATGCTCTGTGGTGAGAATCAAGGGGAAATATCATTAGTTCAGAGCCAGAAGGGCATTAACTCTGTGTTAATGGATAAGAGATACCCCCTGTCCACACACAACATTTTCCGTGATTAGCTATACCGTTTCGCGATAGTGATACCGTTTCGCGATAGTTTTACGATGAAATTGTGTGTGTGGACGCTCACTAACGATACGTCGTATAACGAAACCAGTCTAACGAAACGCAGGTTTGGGCATCGTTTCGAACTGAAACTCAATAAAGAATCACGCCTAATCACGCCTAATCACGGAAAATGTTGTGTGTGGACAGGGGGAGTGTAACTAGTGTAACTAACTGGGCGGGGCTTAACGTGACCTCGGGCGAAAGGAGACCAGACTGTAGAGTTTCAGGATTACTTTCTTCTGTTTATGGACATCCTTGAATTTATACGATGAATATTTATATGAAGTTTCTTGAGTGTGGACACTTTGGAATTTATAGGGATATCGGGATAAATTGTTTTGTGTGTGGACACGCTGTTAATGCCTGTCTGGCTCCAAACGCTATTTTAATATGGAACAGGCCTTACTATAACCGACCTTCTAACTCTAGCAAGTTGGTGCACCTGTAAAAAGGCCATTCCGCGCATACGTTCAGTGGTGATGAAAGTGGGCTGAAAAGGATGATGAAGAAAGGTGATATCTCTTAATCTCAGACAGTCCTGAGTAGGTGTGAGCTTTTTCATCCATAGCTTTAGGTCAGAAGGATATAAAGTGCATGTTCATGGAAGATGAGATTTAGGAAAATGTGGATGGAGAGGGGGAGGGAGAGGGGGAGGGAGGGGGAGGAAGGAAGAGAGAGAGAGAGAGAGAGAGAGATGGGGAGAGAGAGAGAGAGAGAGAAAGAGAGAGAGAATAGGGAGAGAGAGTGGGAGAGAGGGAGAGAGAGAAAGAGAGAGAGAAAGAGAGAGAGAGAGAAAGCGAGAGAGAAAGCGAGAGAGAGAAAGAGAGAGAGAGAAAGAGAGAAAGAGAGAGAAAGAAAGAGAGAGAGAGAAAGAGAGAGAGAGAAAGAGAGAGAGAGGGGGAGGGGGAGAGGGGGAGAGTGCAAAAGAGATAGAATGTAAGACAGAGAGAGAGTCAAAGAGAGATAAATTCTTTGCTAAACCATTCACCATTTTGACTTCAAACATAGAGGCCTGAATTCACAAAGGAGGTTTGTCAACAAACCAAGGTTTAGTTTAAACATATTTGTTGTTTACACCCAGTAAACCTCCTTTTGTTTCGCCAAACCTCCTTTTGTTCTTTACAAACCAGGTTTGTAAAAAACGCGTAAAAACGCGTCAAATGACGTACGAAAACCAAGGTTTGTCGACAAACCTCCTTTGTGAATTCGGGCCACAATGTCATGATTATTCTGTTGCTGTTGTAACTACACAACATTTTATAAGAAGATTTTACACACAAAAATAGCACACAGCACACATCATAATATCTGTTGCTATAGAAATGCAATGTGCACATTTCCGAAGGACATATAACACAAATGAGACATAACACGTCAGGTATATTTATTGACTGAAACAGGAAGTTTAATGTCCTCAATATAGTCCATATATGAAACTAAATATATACAGAAATATATCCACATTTTTCCCCTGTTCATTCTTTCCATTAATTTTGTTAGTGCATTCTATTTTCAGTTCAATACAGTGAATTTGATAAGAGCAAAAATAATTGTACATACATGTAGTTTAATTTCTCTCTCAATCTGCACAAGACAGAAAGATTTTTCTTTTTTTGTATTTTCAATGGTTAGGGGGGGGGGGCAATATATATAGGGAGCCATTTTGTATTTTCATTACTGGTTAGGCAAGTTTAATGTTTAGCAGTTCTAATATATGCTTTAAGGATCACTTGTGTGCATCCATCTTTCATAATTAGTTCTGCTGTGTTCGTAAACTAATCCCTCTAAAATTGGCATAACAAGTCTTGCCAACACTAGTCTTGCCAACACATAACCTTTTTGTCTGTTTTGATCAACCAGGTCATAGTATTTTGATATACAGTGAAACCTGTCTATAAAGACCACCCAATGGAGACAAGAAAATTGGTCTTTATAAATGTAGGCAGGTGGTCTTTCTATATACATGGTCACTAACGCAGGTTTGACTGTACATGAAGGAGATACGACAGTTCCCCATTACTGCCCCCTCCCCCTTCCCAAATCCGGAATGAAATACATGAACACATTGAATGAGCTGAGCATCTATAAAAATGAAGGGATAAAAACAATAAAGCAGGTTGGCACAGGGTTGATTTATATTCATTTGGAGTTGGATTATAACATCACCAAATTAAAGACTTCAACTTAGTAATTTAATCGTTATCAGTGAATAGAAAGGACAACCACAGAGGAAAACACTTAACCAGCTCATATCTTCCAAACATACATACAACGTAGACTGAAAGGAAATATATTGAAAGTCTGAAAGTAAAGACTGTGCTGTGTGGCCTCAATTACTTAATGGGTTTCAATCAATGAATATTGCATGCGTTTATCCTTCCCAGCCACACCTAGAGAAAGGTAAATGATTGAATACCGCACAATGGATGCTGTGTGAACATAAACCGTTAGATTCTCAAAAAGGTTGTTAGGGTTAAATTAGATTGTTAGTAAGCGCACGTCTCTACCTACAGTTGGTTGACAATACAAATCTAACGTTGACTTTCAAAATATGTTGATTAATTCAGAGGGGAAAAAACAGCGTTATTAGATGTACCTGATGGCTCTCGTAAACACAAGGTAAAAAGAATACATTAATTTATAAATACTATCAACTGATCTTTTGTCAGAGAAGTCTCAATCCATTCTGATGTAACTGACGAGATGTGATAAATAACAATACTCATCAACACATTTAATGTCGTGGAAAATGGTATCATATGTCCACATATGCAGTCTGTTTTCTTGATTAGAAAGCCTAGAAACTTGCATTTTTGGTACATCTGATGAAATGATAAATCTTCATATATGTGATTTCTGCAATATACAGCTTTAATCATTTCATGGTAAAGAGATTGCAAGGCAGATAAGGTTGCAAAGCAGACAACATAATCTGTGTTGACAGTCATGCTTGCATTATTAGGCACCATAAGACCTAGCTTACCCACTAGCAAGTAATGTCAAATGCAATCATGATGCAATCCCACATGATAGGATGTGATCATGATGAAATCACGTTCAATAGTGTACAATCATGATGCAATCACATTCAATAGGGTGCAATCATGATGCAATCACATTCAATAGTGTGCAATCATGATGCAATCACATTCAATAGCATGCAATCATGATGAAATCACACATAGGATGTGATTGTGATGCCACAACATACAATGTACATCGCAATGGAACAGTGAAAAATCACACACGAAAGGATGCAATCATGATGCAATCATAATAGAATTCCATGATACAGGATGCAATCATGATGCAGTCACAGACAATGGGATGTACATGTAATCATGATGTGATTCATACAATAGGATGCAAATGCAACTTGGCAGGCAACAATAAAGAATGACATCACAGATGACATCATCTAATATTTGTGTACAGTTCTAGGCTTTAAAGTAGATATATCAAAAGCATTCCTTAAGCTATGGTCACAAATCAGAGCAGCGACCGACCGATCAGTAGCCTGCTCGGTCGCTGTTGGAATTAGGCATCGCCCAGCGATTAGGTCGGTGCCCGGGCGGCGACCTACCAGGCACCGAGCGTATTTTGGGCGGCGAGTGAAAAGTGAGCAGGCGCCGCCCAAATTTTAACTCCGCGCTAAAACTTCAGCGGCGACCGAGCGATGCCCTTAAATCGGGCGTTGCCTGGGCGGCCGCCGCTCGGTGGCCGGGCAGCCGCCGGGCAGAATTGGTTAAAAACTCGCCGCTCGGCCGCCGAGCAGCCTACTTTTGGGTAATGTGACCATAGCATAACCTACAAACTCAAGCACTAGAATGCACCTGGTAACTCTGAAAGTCACAATCAATATTACAGTATTGCTTGAAATAAAGTAGACACCCTTACACCAAGTCACACAATATTCTATGGAATAATACTTAGGTGACACAGTGTGAGAGTGCCTACTTTATTTCAAGCAATACCCTAGGACACGTACCTTTGACTTTTATATCAGATTACATGGCACCATACATATCCATCAGGCTGTGTTTGTCTCTCTACTAAAGAGACGTATTAGTTCCTTCATTTTCAAAATCTGTTAACCTTCCAGAAAAAGCAAGGAGTAGGGAATTATAACCATCAAAATTTGCCAGGCAATGTGACATTCATGTTTTATTCATGCAATCTTCAGGCTTTGTAAGCTTTTCTTAGAAATGACACCCAACTCAGGCCAATATGAGAAAACAAATCCCTGTCTTCCTGCATGACATATCATCTGTCTGGAACTAAAAGGGCTTAACTCTATCAAACTATAAGTTAACTCCCTTCTTGCTCCAACAGATGATATCACCTGCATTTTCCCGCTGCTATGTTTTCTAAAGATTTATTTCTGAACGTTTTTCTTCCCCTACAAAATGAGGACATTTCCTATAGTATTCCAACCACATAACCAAGTTGCCAATTTGAGATAGATATTTGATAACACAATAAACTCCTTAACGATTCTCATCATGTTCTATGATACTTCTCAAAGACTCACATACACATCTCCACATTTCGTCTCCTGGCTGGCAAAAGGGCGTTAGCTCGAATTCCAGGTAAACAATGAAGCGCTAAGCAGAAGGGCGTTAAGCACTAAATCGCCTCAAACTTTTATAAAACTGACTTATTTCAGAGAGAAAAAATTGTGGCAGTGTTCTACTATAATATTTCTATTAGTCTTTTTAGTTTTGAACCAATTTTCGGGACAGAAAGCAGTTTAAATATAAAACAAATCTTTAAATGAGAACGCCCTTCTGCCAGCCGGACGACGATTTGTTTGCACTTTGGGGAAACCTTCGCAAAAATCGAAACATGCTTTAAAGGTTGGATTTCTCTTTAAATGGATCTCTTACTACCTTTTTATACTGTATTTTTAAGACAACAACAAAGGTGGACGTACACCATATACAAATCTAAAAACCCTGTTTCACAAGAGCTGATGTAAAATACCACACCATTCAATCAGAGCAAAAAGTAGAGAAAAAAACATCAATACCTCAGACAAAATTACCCATGACTTACAAAATAGTTGACATTTTCACTAATTCTACAGAGGGAATACCAATAAATGTTATTTTTCACGCGGTCTGACGTCAACAACTCTCATCCACGCCGCATCTCCTCTCGGTTTACAGCTGTGGTTTGGTGCAGCCGGTAAATAGAGTTTGCTGGCAGAGATGGTGGTGAAAGTAGGAGTCCGTTTACAAACTTTAAAGGGATAGCTACACAAAATAATTTGTTTGTGAGATAATGAAAAACTGAGTGTCAAATTTGAAAGAACATACAATTTAAATGACAAAATTATCTGTTTGATCAAAATCAGTTCAGAGACAGCTGAAATATCCATAAATATAACGATTTCTAATATTTGTGTATCACCACAAAATTTTGATAACTTGAAAAAGCTGTTGAAAAAACAATAAAGCGCCCTTTACGTTGTATTTCAGCCAATGCCAATGTTGGCTTTTTCGTGTTGGTTATATTACGCACAACCAGCCGGCCCATGTATTGTTATTATTAATTAATTTAATTAATTAACGGTCACCGTATCTTTTTGAAAGTGGAGCTGACTTGGTATGATCGTATTGGCTAAATTCTACACATTTTGGGGTCTAAAATTACCTTCATAGCAATTTTAGGTCCCAAAAGAGCACTAGAAATGTCATAGATAAGAATAAGAGCAATAAGCATGCACTTTGAAGGCATTTGGGGTCTGAAAACAGAACTCAACTATCCCTTTAAAGGGGTAGTCTACCCTGAGGTAGGGAAGCCTACTCCGCTTAAATTATTGAATCGGATTACATAAGAGATTGAAAGGAATAGAGCAAGGTGCAAAATCATTGATTGATGTTTCTAAGGATCACTTTCAATCTTAAATCGGTCTTTGAATTAGGCAACATGATGAATTTATGTATATTTAGTTTAGGAATAACAAGAAATTTGGAGACATATGTTGTCTTTAAAGGAATCGTTTAACAATGTTAAATCTGAGATTCACGGCCCTACGTGTTATCAGTTTCTGTGATATGGTGTAATATTGAAGACCTGAAGAAAAAAATAGCGCTTCAAAATGATCAAGAAGTGCCTCAAAAAAAGTAAACACCTTTGAGTGACCGGTTTCACCATACTCATTTTCCCCAGTGTTATGAAAACAATTAGGAAAACGCAAAATTTGATTTCGATTTCCAATCATAAATATGTTGATAATCAGACAGGCAATCGGCTTTTGTTTCAGAATCCGAGACAAAGTTACTTGAACCCTGTAAGAGGCGTCTATTGCTCAAGTTCTAGTTCAATTCATTAATTTCCAATGTAAGCACATATACCACATGCATACAAGTCATTCCTTTACAACCTAATAAAGAGAAGTACAGATCAGATGCAAATAATCATACATGGAATCGAGGGTACCATAAAAGACCAGAGTGGTCTGGTCAGATTGACCAATGGTGATTTGGAAGAATCTTTGACCAATTATCTTCACATCTTCTTTAGATTTCTATTTTAAATTTTCACCAAAAAAGAAGAACTCTTAAAAAATCCAATTAAAATAACATATAACATTTTACTGAAAACTCATCAGAACAAGATATGGTACTCAACCCCCGACCTAAAATTCCAGCTGAAAATACAGCGATTTCTATCCATTTAAATATTGTACAAATGCAATAAACAAGCTCAGCAGATTACTTCTGGGGAAGTAGTCATATCAAGATATGGATAATCCAATATTTTGAAACTGTACACAGCTTGGGGATCTAGAAGAATTATTTGGGAAAAATGGTAATGTCCACAATTCTTTTTGATTCTCTGCTCACTGCAACATGACATCTCATATCTACAAACAGGGAAACCACCTTTAAAATGCAAATCATTTTCTGCAATTTTAAATGAATGCTATAATACTACACACTACTCGGTACATGGGGATATTGGGCTTTTATTGGAAAACAATTAATTCATCAATCTATGCAATAAGATTTTAACCTTGGTATTTCAAAATGGCTAAATCCCTTAATTGGTATTTGATTTTGGCGAGGGTGGAGTGTGGAAAGTCAAAGATATCATCTTTTATCAATGTACTGAATGCTGTAAACATAAACTTGATTTAATCATCTGTTAATGTGTGGGGGAATTTGATCTGTATTTTAATAAGTAGTACATGATTTTGTAGGACTAGAGTTTTGTTTTTGTCATTGATAAACAAATATTCTTTTACAAATTCTTAAGTTAAAAGCAAATTAATTATTGTATTACAAATTAACTATGCATGACTTACTAGAGCTGCTGCTATTCTCTTTAAAAATAGAAGAAGACAAAAAAAAATAACTATGGTTTATATATGTTGTGCATCATAAATAACTGTGTGTAACTAATACCTGACACACACATTATACCATCCAATAATCAGAGAAACACAGAAACACAACCTGTTGCAAATGAATAAGCCAGTTCATAGTTGCAGTCTGAGCATGAGCAGATAAAGCTAATAGCTCACAAAATTGTGAAATACACGGAGACAAAATACAAATTTATCTTAAAAACTTAAATTAAATTGTTTTTCTGTCTGTTCTTGTTTTGGTGTTTTTTTTTGTGTGTGTTGTGTTTGCCAATACATTAAGAAAAATCTTATAGGTTGGTACGAGTATGGGAGTTGGTATGAAAAAAAATCTTGAATATGAACTTTTAAATTGTAATTCAAAACCTATTTCTCTTTGGGAAATGACTACCCTAGTAGTTTTGTGTGTTGCGAAAATATATTTTTTCCCTATTTTTTCCCTATTTTTTCCCTATTTTCTGGAAATGCAGACTATTTTTTCCCTATTTCCTTCAAGAAAATAGGAAAAAAATAGGGCTATTTTTTTCCTATTTTCAAGTACAAACTATTTTTTCCCTATTTTTTTCACCTATATTTTTTTTCAGACTATTTTTTTCCTATTTCCTATAAGAAAACAGGAAAAAATAGTCCTATTTTTTTCCTATTTTCAAGCACAAACTAATTTTTCTCCATTTTTTTCACCTTCAACTTTTGTGGACTATTTTATTCCTATTTTTTTTTAAGAAAATAGGAAAAAAATAGTTCTATTTTTTCCTATTTTCGAGTACCAAACTATTTTTTCCCTATTTTTTCACCTTCATCTTTTTCAGACTATTTTTTTCCTATTTTCTCCAAAAAAAATATGAAAAAAATAGGACTATTTTTTCCCTATTTTTTTCATCTTAATCTTTTTCAGACTATTTTTTCCTTATTTTTTTCATCTTAATCTTTTTCAGACTATTTTTTCCCTATTTTTTTACCTTTATCTTTTTCAGACTTCTTTTTACCTATTTGCGAGTACTATTTTCTTCCTATTTTTTGCACTTACATTTTTTATGACATGATACAAATTTGTAAACTATTTTTTGTCTATTTTCTAAACTTGCATATTTTCATTGTTTATGACTGGCATCCTATTAAAAAAGCCCGCTTCTCCTGCCATTATCTCTGTTGTTCATTTTGCGACTTATTGGTGGTTTTTAGCTGTGGGGTCACATATTGAATAGTGAGCTCAAAGATAACCATAAATAAACAATGTGTAAAAAGAAAATGTACGAAATTTCAATTTTGTTCCTTTATTAATATTCTTGATTTTATTTACAAAACTATAGTAGTGACTAGTGCACTCAAAGATAACCATACATAAACCATGTGTAAAAAGAAAATGTACACATAGAAATTTCAAAAAAAAAATCTCCTTTATTAAAAGAAAAAAAAGCATTCGATCGAGATATTCCCGTTCTATGTGTGAGTAAAGTTTCAACGTAGAGGACAGTACGCAAGTACCCGGACGTAATTTGAAAATTACCCGTTTTTTTTTTCCCCACTGGCGCACTGATGTGCGCATCGGACTTTTGCTGATTTCCGTTCATCAAACGTCTCCAAATCACACCAAAATGTCTTCCAGCAATTATTCTAGCGATGAAATTTCATCAAGAGATAGTGACTCCTCATACTCCGATGCCTCCTTATCCCATTTTAGTGATTCTTCCCAAGAAAATGAGCCCGACAAATTTTCAAAATATTACTAGTCCCACTCGTAGAGAAACAAGTTTGTTGTCGAATGACGGACGGTCGACGAGCGGAACTGGCACCAGAAAACAGCTGAAAAGGTACATTTATTTCTGAAACTTAATTATATTATGATATATATATTTTTATTGTGTCTGTTGTTGAATATAATCCTACTTCATAGACATAGTAGGCTTATAGAATGTTATTTTACGGATCAATATTCCCTTGTAGTGCTGAGTGAAGTGAATCCCCGAGTGAAGTGAATCCCCAAGTGCAGTGTAGTGTCTGTATAGTGAATGAGTGAATGTAAACAAACGTGATTACAATAAATCCACGTAGAAATTTCAGATTTTTTACCATTACTACGTCTGTCAATTATATTGCCTTGCATGATATAATGTTTTGATGTGGTTTTAGGCTAAATTGTATCTCAAATTATTTTTCTAGGAATCAGAAAACACAACCTGCTAAAGCACCACGGTCCACGCAAGATTAAGAAGAGCAAGTCTTCCAAGTCCGAGAGTGTGTCTGCGAGGTATGTCCTTACTAAGTAGAAATCTAAATCTATTGTTGATAATTTGTTTGGGTATATTTATTTCATGTTTGTTAGTTAAGATCTGACATCAAAATATTAGAGTAGTTTACCTCATCATTATGCTAGAACAATAATTTGCAGGTGGCACAAGTTCTACCTAGATCTACATTATTTTTCTCTTTCCTTTTTATTTTTTTCTTCAAAAAATTGTTCCTTTACTATTTTCTTTTCTGTGTTTTATGTTTTATTTTATGTATGTTCACCCGATATATCTAAGAATAAAATAACTCTAATTAATTGCCTACCTGAGTGGTTTACATTTCATGCACCTTGACAGCTCTTTGATGACTCCGTTGTTTCACCATCCGTTCGTCGTCAGCCTGGCATCTTTTTTGCTATCATACTTTTGTACACACATGTTCTGTGCCTTTGAATTTTTCATTATGAAATACATAAATACTTGTACTAAGTATTAATTGCATGTTCATAAATGTACCAATGCATGATTATTCTAACCCCTAACTCACATTTCATTTATATCTTTACAGATCCATTGAAACTAATCAAGCTACAATGTACATATGTAACGTACAACCACCATTTGATTAGATGCCTGTGAACAGCAAGACCAACATCTGTATCCTTTACATTAGTATTTGTTTCCATTTTATTATGTAATTCTTATGTCTAATCATTGAGATTCATAGGCAAGTACAACATGTATGTGTACACAATGAGTGCCTGCATATTGTGAAGATAAAGGACCATAAGACCATTACTTATGATACATGGTAATGATGGTATACTTTGTAAAACTATTTGAAAATAGTAGCATGTAAGTCTTTCATTTTCTTGTTTATATATATCTCAATGACATGACATGTCATTGATTTTGTAGTAAGTGTTTCTAGATTATGATGATTGTATTAAGATTTTGACAGTTCAATTGAGATTGAGAAAATTATGTAACATGTCAACTGTACTATAAAGCATGCATGCATTGTTGAAAAATCTGTTTTAAGATTTATTTTATTTTGTTATCTTTGTAAATAACAAGAAAAAAATATTATTTGTCATGATTTTCTTGAGGTTTGAAAATGTTATTACATTATTAAGAGCACTTTGTAATATTAAATTGTAATAAAAGAGACAGAAAACAACACTCTCATGTCCAGAATACTGCTTTATTTGGTTACTAGTGAGGAAGAGAGCTTGTGATCGCCTAGCATATATCCGCATCGGCTCAGTAATAGTCCTGAAACTCACCTGAATACTTTATTTGAACAAAAATAGAAAGCTACATTCTAGGTGGATGATATTTTTTTTAAGGCGGAGGCATATAGGAGATGCAGTCGCATTGGTCTTTCTTTTTTTTTTAGTGTATAATCATAGCAAACCATGAACAACTCTATTACTACAACATGTACACTACAGTACTTAACCAAAGATTGTAAATATCAGTTAAGTTCTTTTATTTATTTGCTTATATGAACACACATACTATACTAAACTCATGTCATTGTGTTCACCTCTCGAAAATAAAGTACATGTATTTTATTTGACACATTCCCTTTTATTCTTTTTGTGTGTTACAGTCCACTGCCATTATTACGAGGTGCTCGGGACCAAGCCAATTTCCTTGTTAAAATGAAATCATGTTATACTCAAGTTACTGAACACATTGGTTTGTTTAAAATTGGGACTGATGAGAATTGCCTGATAATAAAATCTTGGTGTATCCATGTTTGTTATAATAGGAGTGGACTGTATAACATTTTCCATATACCCATTGACTATTTTAAATGTTCTACTGAATGGATTGGACTGAAAGGATGAAGTGAATTTGGCAAACTGAGTAGGTGCATCGATGCAGAGAAAAGAGCTGTAGGAGTAGGGTGACTATTCTACAGTGGAAACTTTTGACAATGAGGTCATGTGCAACCAAGAAATCTTAACCCCCAAAAGCTGGTAAATTACCTTGTCATTTCAGGTATAACTGATCTCTTTATATCAAGTTTGCACTGTATGATTTAGTTGAATGTACAGAGTCGTTGACTGGATGTGTGAGATGGTAGTGCTTGAGAAATCCATGAAAGTAAAGGATGAGTGATTCCCCCCCCCCCTATTTCCTTACTATTTTTTTCCTATTTTCTTACTATTTTCCCCTATTTTCTTACTATTTTTTTCCTATTGTCTTACTATTTTTTTCCTATTTCCTTACTATTTTTTTCCTATTTTCTTACTATTTTTTTCCTATTTCCTTACTATTTTTTCCCTATTTTCTTACTATTTTTCACTATTTTTTCCTATTTTCTTACTATTTTTTTCCTATTTTCTCACTATTTTTTTCCTATTTCCTCACTACTTTTCACTGTTCACTAAGCACCTAGTTATCACTATTTTTTTACTATTTTCTTCACTTTTTTCTACACTATTTTTTCCCTATTTATTTCCTATTTTCAGGTCTGAAAAATAGGAAAAAAATAGGAAAAAAATAGAAAAAATTGTTTCAAACCTATTTTTTTTCCTATTACCAAAACTATTTTTTCCCTATTTTTTCCTTTTAAAAAAATAGGGAACAAATAGAAAAAAAATATATTTTCGGGACTATTTTTTCCCTGTTTTTCCCCTATTTTTTTCCTATTTTTTTACGACTGGGGTAATCACAGAAAGCCTGCTTAAATTGTAGTAAAAATGCATCAGCATACATGTAGCTGTGAGTAACTTTTGAATCCAAGATAGAAGATTTATTTCAGTCATATGGGACACTCTCCTGAGACTACAATGCGTGATGTATTTTAACAAAGCCAGATTTATCTCTGTCTTTTATGACTCACGTTGATGATCTATCTCTTTGTCCATTTCATTCTTTCATTCTTTCTCTCTCTCTCTCTCTCCCTCCCCCTTTCTCCCCTTCCTTCTCCTACCCCTCTCTCCCCTTCCTTCTCCTACCCCTCTCCACCCTCCCCATCCCCTCTTTATCTCTCTCTCTTTCTCTCTCTCTCCCCATCCTTCTCCCACCCCTCTCCATCCTCCCCATCTCCTCTCCATCCTCCCCCTCTACCCCCAACTCCCTCTCGCTCTGTCTCTCTCCCTCCCCTCTCCCCCTTCCTTCTCCTACCCCTCTCCATCCTCCCCTTCTACCCGAACTCCCTCTTGCTCTCTCTCTCTTTCTCTCTCTCTCCCCTCTCTCCCCATCCTTCTCCCATCCCTCCCATCCCTCCCATCCCTCTCCATCCTCCCCATCTCCTCTCCATCCTCCCCCTCTACCCCCAACTCCCTCTCGCTCTCTGTCTCTCTCCCTCCCCTCTCTCCCCTTCCTTCTCCTACCCCTCTCCATCCTCCCCTTCTACCCGAACTCCCTCTTGCTCTCTCTCTCCCTCCCCTCTCTCCCCTTCCTTCTCCTACCCCTCTCCATCCTCCCCTTCTACCCTATCTCCCTCTTGCTCTCTCTCTCCCTCCACTCTCTCCCCTTCCTTCTCCTACCGGCCCTCTCCATCCTCCCCATCTCCTCTCCATCCTCCCCTCTACAACCATCTCCCTCTCCCTCTCTCTCTCCACCTCCACTGCTCATTTTCCCTCCATGAGACTGAGCTACCCGTCAAATCAATTAGGCTGAACAAGCAGAGACAGACCCATGAAAGGCTAGAGACACAAGTATTCCTTATCTTCTCCGAGTCACTTAATAAATGACGACAGCTCAAAAGGAACGCCATTTCACCGGGCCTTCGTCTAGTGAGAGACAGAGGCACTTGCTCCTCAGCATCTGCCTCTCTATCTCTGCTTCTCTTTCTCCTAAAAAACACATTTCTTAACGTAGCAGAATTAATAATTAAAAACTAATATTAATTAGCGTAAATTGATAATTAATAGAGGATGAAAACTAATGCCATTTCCCTTCATCGTATACAATGATAGGAATTTCTCTGCAATATCTTATTCTCTTTTCCTGAAAGTCACATAGCAGAATTATTATTGTATTAATTGATATAAGTAATTTCCAACCGCTTTCTCCTATAACAGAGTAATGACAGATTAAAATGATTATCACACCCTTGTCATACAACACGCAAGCAGTTTCTCTGCAAAACTTTTATTTTTATTTTCCTAAAGATTCAGAATTACTGATTATTATTTATAAATGACTAGCAACGCATACCAACTATATCCTGAAACAGAAAAGCAGTTTCTTTCAATACCAAATTATTTTTCTCCTTACAGCCTCTTTTCTTAAAGTAACAGAATTAATGATAAATGTTGATTTCTTATTGACCCCTCAAGATAGCAGCTTCTAGGTAATTTTGTTTTTCTGAAACCTGACTTTCTCAAGAAAAAATAATTATTTATTTCAACAATTTAAAGTTAAAAAGCAATGACAGTTTGAACGCAACGAAATATCATTGATTTTTCATATATTAGCAGTTGTGGAGCAACATCTGTGTCTATTTATCAAGAATGCTGCAATTCTATAAATATGGGTAGTTACACATTTTATTAATTAAAGTTAACAAACAAATTGATGGCTTTAAAGCAACGCCATATCATTATCACCTCTTTCTGCATGTGTAAGCCTTCCACAATATAAATTTTCACAAAAAGTAGAACCATTAATTAATGCAAAATACAGTCAATAAATAACGGCTAAAGAGCAATGGTTTGTTGTTACAATATCCTGTACTATCACAGCCTTTCTGCAATATCTTGTTTTCTCTCCTTGTTTCTGAAAACAGAAATATTAACTTTAATTTAAGATAATATCGAAGACAGCTCAAAAGGAACACCATCATCCTTTGGGAACAGCATCTTTTGTGCCAGATATTTACTCTCTTTCTCACAAAAACTGCATTTTTAAAGAAGAGGAATTATTAATCAAGTTCTAGAGGGTGAGATTGCTAGGCAGCAGGGTGGGCTGATTTCTTCTATCAACAAGATGTCCGAGTACATTAGTCAAGCTTCATACGATCAAAGCAACAAAGAAAAAGATCAAAGCAACAAAGAAAAAGAGCATTGCCTATCTATAGTATTATCTGTATAGTGTTTACTCACGTTCTGTACGGGTTACAGCCATTTCAGGTCCAATTAAAATGTATGGAACTTGCTTAGATATAAAAAATAACAAGGCATCTTGATATTACCTGCTTCTTTACATAAAAGGAAATTTTACACTCAGAGTTCTGTATATTTTGAATGAGGAAAGTCTAGTAAAATGTATCATGATTTTTGAAACACTTCGAAATGGAAACTGTTGCATTGACATACAGAAGCATGAATTATGTATGAGTATGTGTAATGTTTTATGACATAATCATTTTACCACAATAGATACACAATTAATTGGAAAATTCATTTATTATACTTTTTTCATCATTCATTTATTTAATATGTTCACGTGTAGTTTTCACCCTGATGCTCGACAAAAAATGTGATTGGTCAAAAGATTTCTAAAACCATGTGTAAAAATGCTTGGATCATCACATTTAAAATACCAAATTCATAAACGCACAATTAGCATCATCTCTACTCCATGCGGAGTATTCCTACTTTATGGTCACCGTGGGGGAATATGGCAATGACCATCATAAAAACTTGTGTCATCCTACCCGGTCCCATTTTTCTCCTGGGTATGGAGTGGCAAATGTAGATAAATGCCTTCCAAAAGGACATTAGTGCCGAGTTGGAATCAAACCCACGACCTTTGCATTTCAAGTCAAGTGCTTAAACCACTCGACTACGACACCTCTACGTGTAATGGTACATGATACATGCATGAAGCAGTAAACTACTTCTTTTATAATGTGTATGCAACTACTGTACATGTACATGTATGAATGATAACTGCACACGACAAAGATCCTACACATGTACATTAATGTAAGTGTGCGTATTCTTATATCAGAAACAGAATGTGAAACATATCACATTTCCATCATAACCATGACAATCATGCTACAGTTTACCACATCATACCTGTATGTGGCTTAATGATTAAGTATTTTCAAGACTATACCAACAGTCCTTTTCAGGACAACAAACCCTCAAGAAAGATTACAGAGAGTCCTTTTTCAGGACTCCTCAATCCTCCCTCTCTCTCTCACATGATGCACCCGCAAGCCTACTGCAGAGTTACAAGTAGTTATGATAATTCTAGAAAGGCCAGTACAAGCTTTGCTGTACATTTCAATAAATAGGCATGCTAGTTTATCCCCTTTCATCCCCCTTCCCTCCCTCCCTTATTCCTTTCCTTCCTTTTACAGAAATGGGATCTTTCACTCGATGATCGATCATGTGCTCAATTTTCGAATGTAATTATACATGTCGGCATGCCTACGTTTATCCACAATTAATGGAGCCTAAACACATACCAATTCTTCAGAAGCACATTACCAATTCCCAAAACTGCGATCAGATCTTTTTATGGGATATTTACGACACTACTGGGCAACACTAAAACACCAGGCATTTCTAAAGCGAGGAAAAGATCGGGGAGAGCCTAAAAGAATTTGGCGCTTACTCTTCCGCTTCATCCTATGCAAACTGTTGACAAGTTTTTCTTAAAACCTTTTTAGACTAAAGAAATTAATATAAACCTCTTAAAGAAACATGTTTGAAGAATCAAAATATATAAAGTGAAAGGGGCATAGACAATGGACAACAATATCAATATTTGGAATAGGACCCTAATACTCCATAAATTTTTCATTTTTAAAATGCTCCAACATGCATATCCCTAAACATCGTTTCATTATATGTTTCATGATCCAACTAGGAAAATATAGGGTTTCCATATAGCCATACACTGAACTTAAGTAATCTGAACAACAGGTGGGGGGAGGGGGGGGGGGGTTAAAGCGAGGAAACGGCCTAGAGAGATCCTTCTTGTTTACGCTCTTGCCTAAAAAGAGCAGCTATCCATCTTGCTCTAGAAAGATGGATCAGGGACTATCGGTGGATGCCTGACTTGGTTTTTGATTACTACAAATTTTCCTTCACAATATGGAGAACTATTAGACCTTTTTATCTTCAACCCACAGATTCTCCTCGTAGTGGACGGTCTAAAAATGTTTGAGTTTATTATTTTATCATTGTTAAATCTAAATTCATACTCAATCATGTTCATTCTTTGAACATTCATTTTCAAGAACAAGCATTTAAGATGATTGAATAAAAAGCATAATAAACTTAACCAATCAGAGACTGAATTTGTGAATATGTACATTAGCCACGTATCTATAAGTAGTGCAGTGGGGCTTTAAAGGTTATTTGTTTGATGAATATCCACTTCTCCGAGCTTATCTTATTAATATGAGTATGATTAACTCATGCTCTCTGTAACCTTTGTGTTATGTCTGTATGTGTTTTGTCTGCTATGTTTCCAACTGGACAAATATATTTGCTATGTAAAGTACAAAAGTCAAATTTCTATGATCTACTTAAGAAATTCCTCTCATAACTTATCATTCTAGACAGCCGATTATAACAGGTGTTGAAATATAAAAACACTTTTTATTAACATGCATGCCCTATCTATATTTCAAGCCTAGTATTGTATTTCTTAGAGAGAGAAAATACTGTCAAAGCTTACTTTGTTCACCATTCATGGACCAAAAATATCAAATGAAGAAATTAAATAATCTTTAGGTATCTCTGAGAAAGCGAGAGAGAGAGAGAGAGAGGGGGGGGGGTGAGAGAAAAGACATGATTCTTTCTTTAACAAATTATGCCCAATTTAACTCTTGATAAAACCTCTTAGAAGTATGTTAAATATCTTCTGGAATGAAATAATCTATTCATAATAAATATATTACCATGTCAAGCGCGACAAGACTTCATGAGTATAACAGGCTATGAATAGAATAAAAAATAAATCCTTTCCTACAGTTTAAACATAGAAGGAAAAAAAAGAGTTCAATGAAAATGAGTGAGAAATTTACATTGAAAGGCAGAGCCAGTGAAGAAAAAAAGAGATGTTGAATGATAGACAGACAAAGAGAGAGAAGGAAAGAGAAGGAAAGGAAAGAAAGAGGCAGACAGAGAGAGAAATGTGTCAAAGAGAAAAGGAGAAAGATAGACAGATTCAGAAAGCCTTTCTTAACTTGCACCACAGTTTGCATTTGTTTAGCCTCATTACTTCAATTTACGCATGCCTGACTACAGATTGAAACAATTAATCACACGTCATTTTAAAAACTTACCTGCATATCAAATAAAAGTCAATTACCACGGTTACGATTGAACATGCTCATGCATGCCAAAGTATAGTCAGGCAGAAGTTTGTTGAAAGAAACACTAGGGACTGTCTTCCGGCAATTTACTCGATTGCACATTTATTTTCCCCTCCATAAAAACTCCACGTTCTGACTACCGACGATTCAAGCAATAACCTATTGCTATACGATACTTAATTTGAAAATATGAATTAGGAATTTTTAGCACGGTATGCCTTCGAAATAAGAAATCGCACTAGCAGCGGAAGTGTAACTGGCAATACGCGGTAAATCTGTACCAAAAAGCGAATACAAATTCGCTGCTCAATCATGCAGCCATGCAACACAAACAATATGTGAAATCTCAAATCGTGGCACCTGTTAAAACAAGCTTAATTTTTTTTTTTTAATTATTATTATTTTTAAATTTAAAAGAAAAAAAATCCCCCAAAACAGAATATTCTGGATTATTTGTAAGGGTTGGCAGATATGATAACCTATTGCTATACGATACTTAATTATATGATTACGATTTGATTTATTCTGAACATTGTCAAATATTGTATAGCGAAAAACACATGTCTGAACATCCTTTTGAACAAAGACCAAATAACGAATCAGAATCTCATCCTATTCTGAAAGTTGTATTGTACCAGGCGGGGCGGGGCATATAATGAGCGCACACTGAAGATAGGCGTCACGTCAACTGACATTAGCAAAAGTAGTTTTTTTTTTTAAATGCGTGTCTATAAACGTTTTATCTAGTACCGGTAAATATGACCTTTCCACTACTGTACATGACGTTTCTAAAAACGATGTTTCATTATACAAGCTTCGTATCATCCATTTAATCTGAACAGACCGTCACTTTCCTTCTGCATTCAGCGATAAGTGTCAGTCTTTGGCAATGCGAAGAATGAAATTACTCAAGCACAAAACCAATTTCACACCATGTTTGATTCTGATTATAAAACTTGAACTTTAAAAAAACTAACTAGCTTTTCCTAGAGCTATCATTTTATTACCATTTTATTACCATTTTATGTCTACTATTTATTGACCTAAATATTCTTATCATCGATGTACACTTGTCAAGAACTTGAATTGACATCTTATACATGTACCTCGTTCAGATATGAAGCTGCCTTTGAGTGTGGCAAATGTAGATCAATGTCTTGCCAAAGGAAAGTGCAGCGGCGGGACTCGAGCCGCGGACCTTGTGATCGACAGTCCGGTGACATATCCACTCGACCACAACACCTCTACGAAATGCATTGCTAAAGGATAAATGCCAAGCCAGGGCTCGACCCCACAACCTTTGCATTTCCAGTCAAATGATTATACCATGATTACACAAATCGACTTTATACAATAAACATACTTTCATAAAAATCTAAAATTCATACAGACATGTCCAATATATCAAAATTACCTGAGATCGAGCCAGAAAAACTCTCAAATGACATTCATGTTAGGAAAAAAAGCAGTCATTCTTTACAATGACAGGACTCAAACTTCCAATAACATTTTATATCAGGTTTACAATTACAGTATCTTCCATATAGATCACTTTTAATCTTTGTTTCTCTGATCAAGAGCAGCTGAATGAATCATATTATATATGAGCTTCGGCTTTCCACCACAAAATATCATGCCTCCAAAATATTACTTCAGACCTACAAAAAGCCCACATCACGTTCTGCCATCCAGCCAATCCAAAAATCAATTTTATTGATGTTAGAGATTTAATAATAATCCAACGTCTTCAACAGTAAGTATTTCTCCTCAGTCTTCAGCAGACAGCAGATTCAGCGTTATTATTGATATCAAGTTTGGAGGGACTATTTTGTTGTTGTCTTGGATGTATAGAAGATGAGACAGAAGAGGGATATATGTTGTGAAAAATCATAATTCTTTCTCAAAATATATTGTTCAATTAAACTCTTATCTTCAAAGCCTAAATATAAAACATGGTATTCTGCCTACATGTATACAGAGATGACTTACCGGTACTCCTAAATGCTATTACAAATGAAACCAATTAAATATTTTAAAACAATTTCAACATTAATGATACCAGATCTACCAGTACATTGAAGGAAAAAAACACATAAAACTACGATAGTATCTTATATTAAACCAATGGTCAGATTACATTTTTGTAATAACTTGTGGTGTCCTGTTGCAACTACACATGTGTAATAATTAGAATACAATTCCAATATTCCCATTGTCTAATATCATATGACTTCTAAATATCTCTCTCTCTCTCTCTTTCCCTTCTTCCCACCCCCCCCCCCCCCCCCCGTCTCTCTCCCTCTCTCTCTCTCTCTCTCTCTCTGTCACTCTCTATCTATTTTTTTATTTTATGTACACATGTAGATCTACATGTATCATTTAATCTGTACTCCCGCCTATATCTGTCCAAGTTTATCTTTCTGTCTCTTCCCTCTCTCTTGACCCCCCCCCCCCTCTTTTTTCTCTCTCTCTCTCTCCCTCCTTCCCACCCCTCTCATTCTGTCCATCTCTCTTTCTCTCCTCTGCAAACATACATCTATCATATATTTTTATTATATACATGTACATGATTCCTATTTTTTCCACATCCCTGTTGGTAGTCCATTACGTGATTCAATATGAACATTCTGATAATTTTTAAAAGGGGAAACTCATTCAGTATCTAATAATATACAGTGTACCTCATAAGAGCAGATAATTGGTCCATTAACAGGTAAATCGATACATTAATTATTTACGGCAATATAATGATTGTGAATTCAATCAACAGCATGACACAGGTCACGGTTGACACAATCAATTATTGCTGTCCAACACTCCAGATAAAATCAGACAAATTGATCCAATACAATACATGTAACTCAGAAGAAAATCATTGCATTCATTACTAATGGTATATAATGGCCCGACTCGATCAACCTCACGACACAGTTTACGCTTGACACTATCAATATTTGGTGTAATCATGAACCTCCAATCCATCCAGTCAACACAACCAACATACATGTATGAATTGACCTAGTCCCATTTTCACAATTAATCTACATGTAGAATGTACACAAGTTAGTTTAAATATACCACAGTCCACAGCCCTCATCTAAAGGTGTAGCTACAGGGGGGGGGGGCATAGGGGCATGTGCCCTTTTCCAGTCTAAAAAGTTTAAATCTTTAAGAGAAAAAAATGGTAATTTACACCTTTTCCTGACCATTTCTGAGTGAACCACATCCACTATACTTGATATCAACACGAGCTACCATTTCAGGAAGGTATATATGTTGGTTAGGTTTCCTAGAATGGCTTTCATCAACTTTCTTATCCAATGACATAGTGGAATAGCTAGAGGACACAGAGAGGGGATACAGGAGGGCACATACCAGCCCTCCCCCCCCCCCTCCCCCATTGCACGGCCCAACAGAAAGGGGGGGGGGAGAGACGAAGATACAAAGGGAATATGAAAAGAATGTGATACAATCCCCATACATACCCTCCTCTTAATCCATGACACTGTTATTTCATCCACTAAGTAAGACTGGTGCCGGCCCCGCCCAAATCCCCACATTATGCCGACGCTCCTTCAATGTTTGGACCCGTGATATGCCAGGGATGCCAAATGCATCCCTGCAAAACAGTAACACTTCAGTTTTTCATGGTGCACCACTAAAAAGTTTTTGTATGCAAAAAAAAATGTATATTCGAGAATGGGTTCAAGGTCTTGGATTTGATGATCCTCTGTATAAAAAAACTGGGCATTCATACATTTGTAAATAATCTAGCAAACGCAGTATAACAATTGTCTGCTTATAGAGCCAAACGTGTGTCAACTAGATGTGTTTATGAGTTGCACTCTTCTGGCTTCAAAAAGACAATTTATACATGTAGGTTAGGAGACGGCAATGTTTTGTTTTGGGGTTGTGGAGTACTGAAGATATGAATTAGGTTCCATAAGGGGGAGGCAAAAGCTTGTGCACCCCAGTTCCCTCCCACAAAATTTTCAACTTGCTGTACATACATCATTCAGCCAGAGAATAATCAATGTGTGGAAAGAGAATAATCAATGTGTGGAATGGTCTTCCAGGCGATGTTGTGGAGAGTACCACTATCAATCGTTTCAAATCTGGACTTGAGAAATGGTGGAAAGATGCCCCAGATAAATATGATGACAACCCCAACCAAAGAAAACCATGGATAGGAACAACAGTCTAAAGACTGAATAATCCTGGATCAAGTGAGTTACAAGTGAGTTAAGTGAGTATATATGCTACTGTCACAAATCATTCACAATTGCATGAGTATGTGACAGTCAAGGAGATGTAACAAAAAATACTAGACAAATGTGTGATTAACTTACCTTCAAATGTTATCCATGAACAACCCGTACAGGATATCACACAAGATGGCTTCACTCTATGCGGTTGTGTTGATATATAGTCCCTTATAATGTGCTGGTATTCCCCCTGTGAGAGAAATAGAAAGAGAAACCGGATAAAATACAAATATGTTAAAAGCTATGTTTACACGGGACCACTGTAGTTTTAAAGATGAAGTTGAGTTCTGGTCATGCGATTGCATTGTGAAAGAAACGTTGTGGAATCGATCAGAAAAGGTTGATCATCTAGCATGGTGTGTACTGCAAGGTTCTGGAACCATCAAAATGATAAGAAATTTGGCCCAGTCTTGGTAAAGTTACAAGCACTGTACACAGAAAGATGTATATGGGACTATGCACACGTGCGCGACACATGCGTTATATCTATCAGGTCCAAATATATATAATAATGTACCAAATATATCAATTAGTAGGCGGTTTCTCGGCAAAATTTGTATGATCACGTATTAGTCAAAACATATTCTTTCACATGATTGGTAATAAGAGCTTCCATTTCATTTTTTGAGAGGGGGGGGGGCATTTTCAAAACTGGTCTTCACCTTTAATACAAGATATACCACAAAGTTTCATGACCACAATCTTCACTTTAGGTTTGCAGACTATTGTGTACAAACTATTAATAGAATGCCTGAAGCATGAGGAAATGTCAAGTTGACTGAAACGAAAATATGTAAACTGTGCTAACAAAACCTTTTATGAAAATCCACCGTACGCGAAATTGTCACTTGTGTTGTAACAAAGCCTAGGCACAGAGTATCCTTGTGTGGTATCGAACTAAAAGTATTTGCACTCACACAAAAATTAATCAATTGAATTTTACTTGTCCAATGTCAAAAAAGTGTACATATAACAAATATCAACTGCATTTCTATTTCCTGCATAACACAACTAATAGTACACAGATCTGGGGTCAATGCCCTTACAAGTTTCATTCTGCTTACAAATTACAGCAAATGCTTCAGAAGATTTGTGTTTTTGCTGGATAATCACATAGTTTTTACGGTTATAAGTAACAAGAATGTTTCTAAAGTTTGCTACAAGACAGAAAAGGTCTACAACCAGTTTTAATTAACATTTATAAAAATTAAAAATACATTATAACCCAAGCTAGCATGATTTAAAGAGATGGTTGAGTTCCAGGAAGAGGTGAAGAAATAATATGTGGCCGTTATCATTGTTATTATGCAAGTGTGAAAGAACATCACATAAAAAATGTTCCCTGAAAAGCATGGCTCTTCAAATGACTTAATATTCTAAATATGGCACGTAACATCATACAAATCGAGACAGATTTTTATGCCACGTACATGTTTGTGTAGTCCCATCTTAATCTTTCTGTGTGCATGCAGTGCTTATAACTTTACCAAGACTAGCTGGGCCAAATTTCTTATCATTTTGATGATTCCAGAACCTTGCAGTACACACCAATACTTATGCTAGATGATCAACCTTTTCTGATCGATTTCACAACATTTCCTTCAATTTGCAATCGCATGACCCGGGGCCTGTTTCACAAAGCCTTTTTTCAATGACAAATAACAAAAATCAGTGACAAATCTGCTGATAACCAATCAGAAGCAAGGATTTCAGTAACTTATAACAAAAACTGTCATTTGTCACTGATGACAACTTTTGTGAAACACCCCCCCCTCCCAGAACTCAACTTTATCTGGATCAAGAGGCGCGTCTTCATCATCTCGAGATTGCCAAAAAGCTCGCTATTTCTGAGTTGGGAAATAATCCCAAAGTTACAAATCGCGTCTTCATCAGCTCGAGATTCGACCTCGAAACTTGAAACTCGACCTTGAGAAATTAGCTCAAGATATTTTGCCCAGCGTTTGCCGCATAGTGCCAGTCTTCAGTCTGGTGAAGACGCACCGGACAAATAGCTGGATATTTTGCCAAATAGTGGGATATTTCGCAAACTATCCCAAGATATCTTGGGATGACAGTCCAGACCAAATATCCCGCTAATTGCAACTTTGGGCTGATGAAGACGCAAATTAGCTGGATAGTTTGCGATCGGGATAGTTCAAATAGCAAGATGTTTGGCAATCTCGAGCTAGTGAAGACAGGCCTAAGGAGATAGCAAACACTCTGGACTATATACATCCAGACTCAACCTCATTTCCCAGTGAGTGAACCCTAGTTTTTAAGTTTATATTCATAATGTGAAATGTTATATATTGCATGTTTGTTTCCTTGTTTTATTTGTTTGTCTGTTTATTTGTTATAATCATGTATGTATTGTTAAGTTGTACGATACAGCTATTTCCTCATTTTTGTTGACCCCTTGTTCTCATAATTTGTTTTTGTCTAACATTGCTCTGTATTGATTTTTGCTGATATAGCTCTATTGTGTACTGTATAGATTTTATGTATGTTGTTTTTATTGGTAGTGAAATAAAGACTGAACTGAACTGAATACGAAAGGAGAATCTTGATTGATTTCAACCCATTGCTTGAAGCACCTAACCCAGAATATTAGTCTGACCGTATCGGATAGAACCCTCTACCGAAGTGAGCATGAAAACATTTTGAGACTTGATTTCCAATCGCTTCATGTTTCCTATTCCATTCTGACCAGAGGAAGTATTCATGAACATTAAACCCAAGACCAATCACCTGAGAGGAAACGCTACATAATCTGCGATAATTAAAGGGTAGAAATGTAAATCTAGCTTCCCGCAAAGCCTAAAGTCAATACCACAAACCGGTTCAAATGAATAAGATCATTGAAGTGATGATACCACAATAGGGTTCAAACGAATTAGATCGTTGGATTGAGAGAAATCAGTCCTAACAAACTTCTAACTGCACCACAATTGATCACAAGTTGCTATTTTCACTCTATTAAATTTTGCACAGAAAGCCAAGAAGCAGTCAAGCAATAATTGTGTTGTAACATTTTCTAATCTTTGATTTCAGGCAGGAACTGAACCAGGAACATTGTTATGTGCCGTAAGTAGAGAAAAATTGGTTGAAGCATTCCGCAACGCTCTCATACTTTTAACTTCTCCAGTTTGTATCAATGTCAAACTGAGAAGAAAATAATCTAGGCAAATCAAGTTTCTAGTCAATACTTTAGCTGTTCATTTAGAATGACCTTGAAATACTGAACTGAGCAAAATACGGGCATTAAAACCTCAGTCACATCGCCCCCAAAAAACAACTCAAAACTGTTTGTAATACCAACCGATTCTCGGCCATGTAGCATTATAGCATATTTTGTTAAGTCTGCTGTTGGACTGCCGTCAGTCTCGTCAGTCTCGTTGGTTTGACTGAGGATGTAAATGAGCTATATGTTATAACAATAGCCCATTTTCGTAATGTAATCAAATTTAATGCATAAATATTTGTTAAGTGCCATGTTACAAATTATTTCATTCACCTGTTACAAATAGTTTTTGTCAATAGTCAGAATGTGAATTACGTACTTCAATTGTTGCTAGGTAGGACAAACATTATGGCTTGTTTAGACTAACAACATGGAATGTATGCAATTGACATTCTGACTACCAGTATTGAAATACGAATTATTCATAACTGGTGAATAAATTAATTTATAACATGGCAACAAATATTTATACATTAAATTTGATTACATGACAAAAATGGGCTACTTAAAATAACTGTAGTTAAAATTAAATATGATATTAATATTGACCTGAACAGTTTAAGATTTAATTGTGGTATAACATACTTTTCCCATTGATTCTCGCCTGATTATCACCAGCTTAGTATCCAACAGGTTAAAGAGCTATGTTCCCTAAAGCATTTGATGTTTCAAATCTCTCGACAATTTCCTTCAAAGGAACTGCCTCTGAGAAACACGCCAGTCTTAAGAAACTAAATCCAAGTATAAGAAAATAAACAACCATATATGGCATGACAAATCACAAGAGATATGGGCATTGAAATAGAAGGTTGAGTGAAGGTGAAGGTGAAGAAAAAAAATGTTGAGCTCTCTCTCTCTCTCTTTCAGTTTCAGACAGTTTCTTTCACAATGTATCACATATTGGCCAGAACTTGACTTTCATCTTAAAGATGGCTGACGAGTGCTTAATCTTACATCCAATTTGTACGAGTCCTCAGGAATTAGCCTTGAATCCCACAATGCTTCAGCAAACATTGTATCACTTAGACTTAGGTTTCTAAAGAAGATGGACGAGGATAGGAGAGCTGTAGAGGAGGCTGACAGGTGACTGCAGGGGCCTGTTTCATAAAACTTTTTATCCATAACAAATGCTTAATTTCTATGATAAATTTGCTCTCAGCCAATCAGATGCCTTGATTTCAGTAGCTTATAACAGTAGCTTGTAACTTGTTATTGATATCAAGTTTTATGAAACAGGCCCCTGGTCTACACTAAGAGAGCCATTTGGGATGACAAAACACTCGCCTCTAGGTCTGAAATCAGACTAAGCAATTGCACCTGCTACAGTCACGTCACCGAAAAGCAAGAAATCTTTAATCTAACTGTAAAACACATCGCTGCCCCTCAACCAGCCCCCCAGCATTCCCTAGCATGGTCTACCTTTTACGATTAATTGCAGTTGTCCCGATTCACCGTCCGTGCCGACCCACTCGTGCATACGGGGGGAGGGTAGAGATTCCGAGGGTAGAGATGCCTCTGACCGTTGGCCTCTCTACGACTATACATGCAAATCCAGAGGACTGCGCATTATTGATGTTCATGGCTCGGTGCCGTGAAATTCAATCAGCGCGACTCATCTGCCAAGAGGAATCAATTAGCACAACAACTGGTCGAAGATGGAGTGTTTAGCAAAGAGGGACAGGGGAGGGGGGTGTTCAACATGAGATGGGCTCCTTAGCAAACTATCATCAATTACTGTCAAAGGAGACATCCTTAGTATAATGTAACAAACAATGAAGCACCGTAAGCAGCGCATGCTTCATGCCCTTCAAATCACTTGCCCATGCAATGACTTCGGGCAAGCAAGTGTTCATCTAACAAAGCTTTCAAAGACCTTCTTAATTTGGTTATGCAAAGTAGGGCATACATGTATATGATCATGCGCTAACAGTGAGTTCTAATAGGGCTTGATCCATCCCCATCAATAATCGTATTAGTGAAACAAATTTACTACTGTCTATGAAATAGATTACGCTTTGACATGTAATTAGGCAATGCGGGATGATTGATATCTCTGTCAGTCACCAGAGCATGTAGATTTGTCAGCAGTATTAGCCATGTTTATATTGAATTGCCAATTTGAAGAACCAGAATCCTTTCTAAGCCACAAGTTTACAAACATGATTCACAAGTAAGATATCACACCACTACTGAATCTCGTCTGTCCCACAAGCTTAATCGTGAACCACTCAGTTCATTGGATTTAAATGTATTCCTTACAATGATATCCATACATTTACCTGTACTTGATTCAATATATCTTTGGGGAACTGGAACTTTTTCTCACTTTTAAAGGTTGACATGAAGAAAAAAAAACATGTTGGGTGGTAGTCTTACCAGACCATTTGTGAAAACGTGTCCCTTTATTCATGAAATATCAGTTATTTTGTGTGAAATAAATCCCTCTCATCTACAAATGGTCTGGTCCAATTTACCCGACACTTTGTGAAAACCCTACAGCAAATTCTATCAAAGGTCATGTCCTTAACCTGTGCATCTTCACATGAGCTTCCGCTTTCGTTTTATGAAAGGTCATGTAACACAATGACCTGATGAATCGAATTAGTAAGCCGTATGATTGCTCTCCACATAGTTGGGCTTCTTCCCCAATAACTAGGCCTAGGCCTACATGTAGATCCTAGTCCACTGACAGCTGGACTATCAGTAAATAAAAATAAAAAATAGGAGGCGGCCCCCAAAAAGGAAGCGGACGGGGATGCTAAACATCTATATATTTTTTAATGGCCTTACATTATACAGGTGTAGTAATATACTATTTCTTGAGCATTCTTTTTGTGAGAGAACAGGTACGGTATTCAACATGTAAACCATCCTGTTATGATAGAGGGCTGGTTTATATTGTCAATGTTCCTCTTAATACAGGTATACTCAATCATGGAATTTAATTGGAAATTTATTCATGATACTGTCTGGACTTTCAAGGCTAATGACAGTTCTGGTTCTGGATAAGTGCTCCGGCAAAGCGGGATTCCGCATTGTGTCAGAGAGTTGACCAGGGAGTCGGGACCCGTTTCACGAAGCCTTAATTTTTCAATGACAAATGACAAAAATCAGTGACAAATCTGCTGATAACCAATCAGAAGCAAGGATTTCAGTAGCTTATAACACAAATTGTCATTTGTCACTGATGACAAGTTTTGTGAAATGCCCCCCCTGGTGGAATTCATTCTTGTTGGCAATTGTTGGCGAAAAAGTGGCAGAGCCTTGTTTTAAAAATGTTGAAGTAAAATTAACAAATATTTCATTACAAATCAAAATATCATCTGCTGATCCCTTACAGAAACTTAAGCTTGCGGCAAGCTTGTTACAAGCTTGTTAGAAGCTTGCGGCAAGCTTAATAAGATTGCATTACAAATTTAAGCTTGCAAAACTTGCGCGCAATCTTACAGCAATCTTGCTGCAAGCTTGCAGGCAAAGAGAGATATTCATGCAAGCTTGCTGCAAGCTTGCAGGCCAAGAAGATATCCCTGCAAGCTTGCAGGGGTGCAATCTAAAGCCCTTGCAATCTTACAGGCCGACAGTGTATGCCCTGCAAGCTTGCGGACATTGCAGGGGCGCAAACTAAAGCTCTTGCAAGCTTGCAGACAAAGAGGATATCCCTGCAAGCTTGCAGGAGCGCAATCTAAAGCCCTGGCAATCTTACAGGCCGACAGTGTATGCCCTGCAAGCTTGCAGCAAACTTGCGGACATTGCAGGGGCGCAAACTAAAGCTCTTGCAAGCTTGCAGACAAAGAGGATATCCCTGCAAGCTTGCAGGGGCGCAATCTAAAGCCCTGGCAATCTTACAGGCCGACAGTGTATGCCCTGCAAGCTTGCAGCAAGCTTGCGGACATTGCAGGGGTGCAAACTAAAGCTCTTGCAAGCTTGCAGACAAAGAGGATATCCCTGCAAGCTTGCAGGAGCGCAATCTAAAGCCCTGGCAATCTTGCAGGCCGACAGTGTATGCCCTGCAAGCTTGCAGCAAGCTTGCGGAGCTTGCTGGGTGCAATCTAAAGCCCTGCCAAGCTTGCCGCAAACTTATGTCAGACTGCTATGGACAAACCCCATCTATGACCAAATTATTGTCACTGTAAACATACAGCACAAAAGTTTATATGCACAATTAAATTGTTCAATAATTATCTCAAAACCTTTGATTCTTTGCTAATGAGGTATAAAATAGGGGATCTTTATACACATATAATAATAATAGTACAGTTCTTATAGCGCATTATACCTTTGCAAAAGGATTAAAGATGGATGATCATAAAACAAACATTAAATATCGCATCATGACTCACTTTTCACTGTACAAAAAGGTACACCATCCAACACTCTAAAAATGATTTCCTTTTTCACTGTGATTTACGAGAGACCAGGCAAGAGTCAACAAAAATGGTTGAAACGAAATATATAATTTAAATGAGCGTTTAATCAAACCTTGCTAAAATCTAGCCGGAAAACGATTTGATTCAAAAACTATATTCTTAAACAAAAGCAAAACTAATAGTCCAATAGCCTGCTTGAATTTCTTTAATTGACAAAAAAGACCAAGTGTTTTGTTTTAATTTTTGGATAAAACATCCTAAGACATGTCTAAAAAGTGATGTCTTGTGTGTTGTGGGTGGTGGAGCCTGATTTCAGAGGTCAATGACCTTTATTTGACCCTGATTTCGCCTAACAGTTGTTTTTTACATGTCATTTGTTAAAAAGAGCCTCAATTTTAATGAATATTGTGTCTAATGAAAGATAATGAAATTATCTATCACATGATATGAATATTTATAATATTTGATGATATTTTGAACCTTTTTTAGGGTTTAAAATGTAATTTTTTGACTTTTTTCACTAAAATCATAATTTATCACTTTTTGTTCGTATCTGTAAAAAAAGAGGAAACAATGAAAATCCTAAAGAATTACTGTAAAAAATGCATTTATATTCATTTATTACACTGTGAAAATTTTATATTTATTACTTCTCTTACTAAAAAGTTATTGACTTCCAAAGATAACACTCCCAGTGCCAACAAGATCCTAATCAGAAAAATGTCACGCGCCCTCTATTGGCCATTCCAAGTAATTCATTTTTTGTGGTTGGTTCAAAGTTTTGTTGAACATTTTGTGAACTGGTCAAGTGTGAATCAACTTCAAAATGGTAAGTACTTGTGAGATATTGCACTTACATTATAATAATTCACAACAACATTTAACATATAAATCTCTGGAAAGCAATATTAAAATGAAAATAAAACAGGAAAATTGTAATAATTTGATAATTTTTCATGAAATAATGTAAAACTCAGACTCAGTCCCACATCACCAAAAAAATGTTAGTTAAACTAGCTAGACTAGGTAGTACTAGTAGGTAGCCTAGTCTACTTGGTACTTGGTCGGTTGGTCCTCCAAGATACTCGTCTGAGTTTTAACTTAACGGGTAGGGTGTATATTAGTTTGTAGATGTGGGGACGTCAGGGCAATTTTGAATTTGACAGGGTCAGTGTGGGCGATAGTCTCTGGTTTAAGCTGGTCTAGGTCTAGACCAGGACTAGGTCTAGACTAGTTATAGGCCCATAACTTCCAATTCTAGATCTAGTATAATCTGAAACGGCTCTGGACGCAATTTCTCAGTCTATCTCTCTACCTCTTTGTTTGTATATGTGTGTGTGTTTTAGTTTTTACCCTGATTCTAAGGGTTTGTGTGTGTGTGAGGGTGTGTGTGTGTGTGCGGTAAACAGGTAACAAAGGTAAAGTGGGAGAGAAAAAAATGATTCAACAAAATCCATTAATTATCTGCATTTTGTTCAACCCCGTTTGTGTCTCTGAGTGTGTGTGTTTGTGTTGACGTGCGTGCGTGTATTTTTTTACATCAGTTGTGAAAAGGTATAGGTTTTATACTATGTAGACTAGACTAGACTAGACCTAGATCAATGTGTTTTTTCCCCAAAAAAAGATGGCACCCACAGGTCTTTCGGGAACAAATTTTCTCCACTTCTATGTATTCAATTTGTGCCAGACTTGCCATGGCAATACCTTTCATTTTCTTTCATTTTTGAGAGGGAATTCTTTTTTATAGAGATATCAAAAGTGTGAATAATATTTTGTCAATGTTTTCAGACAGTCGTTATTACATGTACAAGTATTCAGAAGTCTAGCTGCAGCACTACAATGTCATTGAAATGTACTTAAAACTCAGGTAACATTAAAACCAGTTGATACATATATGATGTATCTTTTGTAGATCTCTGTCAATGTTATTGTCCATACTGTTACTATTATTCCATTTAATTTGTAGCAAGCTTGCCGCACGAGCTAACATCAAGCTTGCATATTTTGTAATTGGCTGAGGGTACCATTTGGATTTTTTACCACGCAAGCTTGCAAAAGCATGCAAGCTCGCTGCAAGATTGCACGCTTCTCTTTTTTTACCAGCTTGGGAGCTTGCGCAAGCTTGCAGATTTTTAGACCTGCAAATATAATTCAATATCTGCAAGCTTGCTGTGTGAGCTTGTTTCAAGCTTGCCGCGAGCTTGTTTCAAGCTCGTTACTAGCTTGCAGGGTTCCAAAAATGCAAATGAGTTTATCTGTCAGCCAATCAAAACAGAGGAAATATATTTTCAGATCTAACAATCTGCAAGCTTGCAAGCTCGCAACAAGCTTGCTGCAGGCTTACATGCAAGCTCGCAAGCTTGCAACAAGCTTGCAGGCAAGCTTGGGAGCTTGCAGATTTTAAGACCTGCAAATATAATTCAATATCAGCAAGCTTGCTGTGTGAGCTTGTTTCAAGCTCGCCCGTGAGCTTGTTTCAAGCTCGTTACTAGCTTGCAGGGTTCCAAAAATGCAAATGAGTTATATCTGTCAGCCAATCAAAACAGAGGAAATATATTTTCAGATCTAACAATCTGCAAGCTTGCAAGCTCGCAACAAGCTTGCTGCAAGCTTACATGCAAGCTTGCAACAAGCTCGCAGGCAAGCTTGCAAGCTTGCAGATTGTTAGACCTGAAAATATATTTCCTCTGTTTTGATTGGCTGACAGATATAACTCATTTGCATTTTTGGAACCCTGCAAGCTAGTAACGAGCTTGAAACAAGCTCACGGGCGAGCTTGAAACAAGCTCGCAGATCAAGCTTGCTGCAAGCTTGCACTGCAAGCTCGCGGCAAGCTTGCACCAATTTCCATAAGGGGAGGCCAGAAAAGTATTAAGTTACAATGTAACTCTTTGTCAAAGTATATTAGTTCACACCCCTCTGGGTTTTGGCTCTTAACATACAATATATACAGTTAACAACCAAATTATTTTTTTTCTCCTTGTAAATTTGGTATTTGTTTTTTAGTTTGTTAGTTTTTTATTTCAAATACAAGATGAAAGGTGGACTGGTTGAATTAGGGCCTTTGCTGAATACTTTTAGATGAAAGCTTTAATATGTCATATTCTCAAGAAACGTCAAATAGGACATATCAATTGTTCACATACTTATAACTTTACAAAAACTTGGTGAGGGTATCGTTTCTTTAATTCTTAACTGTACATGCATACAATGTGAACTACCTGCACTCCTGCAGCACTGAAAAGGTTAATGCATTTTGCAATGAATTCAGTCCGGAACCTAATCTACTTTAGCCTATTTGCTCTGCTTGGTTAGGTGACTGTACATGTACTTGCATAGAGCATGGCATGTGAAGTGAATACACAAGAACATTGCTTCCCTCATGTATTCATAACTCAGCCATTAGGTGTAACGACGTCTAACGAACCAGCCCAAAATGGCATCAAAACTGGAACCAACATTTTCGGCATCGGGGGTTAATTTAGACAGCAATCAATGCAGAACTTGCTTATATGAAGTTCAGCATGTTACCAAGGAACATGCTTGCCCATGCTGGTGATCCAATATTTGCTTTGGCACCAATTACTATGGAATTTTTTCATCAAGAGTATAGGGTAAGGGTTGAGGTTTTTTGCATGGGTTTTAGGTTAGATTAAAGGTTAGATGCTTCCCAGATATTATCTGTTTATGAGTTGAAAATACCTAATTTATTTTTAAAGAACTTACCCTAACATCAAAGCACTCAAGAAAAGATACATGTATCAGCCAAGATGACTATAAATAATCATGAAGATAGGTGCCCGCACCAACACTTCTATAACTCATTTTCTGGTGACACTTGTTCTGTGGTCAGTATCATCCTGACAAGGACATGTAACTTAAAATATTGGCCTAACACTATACCAAACTCAAACCTGAACAGTTAACCTATCACAAAACAACAACTGCAAAACTTACCCTGAACTCTATCTTCTTCTTTTTTTAATTTTTTTTTTTTTTTTACTTGCAGCTGGTAAATAGATTTAAAAATTGCATGATGGATCTCGTACGGTAATTAAAAACAAGTCAGAATTTTTTTTGGAACCTGCAGGATTTGAACCTGCCATCTACTGCTTGCCGGGCAGCAAATCTACCACCAGGCCATCACTGGTCCATGGAACAGTGGTTGTGGTGGTTATTATTGCTAAGAAGGCATAAATGATTGTATCTAAGCAACCAGACGGCCGACGGCTTTAAGTACACTCTGAGGGACCTGGTTATGAGGATTAATGCATTACTTAAGGGCACTAGGGCATCGACTTGGTTTTGAACCTGGGTCACCGGAATACGAGACCACCGCTTTACCGACGATGAACTAGAAACAAAACCTCAGCTCTCCTAACTTGTTCTTTAATATTCATCAGTCCGCCATTAGGATAACTGCTGACGTTAGCTGCGAATGTTAGGCTTTTGGGGGAAAATGTCAATTTCTGTAAAGTTCTATTCCTAAACCTATATTGTTGATACAATAAAGCCGAGGCAAATTCCCTAGAGTATATGCAAGATTAATGTAATAACCTACGCGTAGCGACAGTCCCATGCATGCATTCATGTGAATGAAGTGATAGCAGAAGATTTAACATTCTGAATGTGAAGCTGTAGCAAACTTAATTGAAGCGTTGGTAATAACGAAGCTTGCAGTAAATTAGTGGTTAATTGTCCCACTGTGGATCTGAAGTGTGAATTAATTTTTGTGACAAAAGTGCAGCGCTCCTTGATAATATAATTAATTTTATGACGTGAGTCTCCCCGGCGTGCTTCTCTAAACATTGGATTATTATGTGCTTGTAATTAGTTACAACATACACCAAGACAACATTATTGTTCTCCACTAAATAATTTTAAAAAGCTGTCTTTGAAAAGTGATTAAACCTAATGCATCCCATGTTTCTAAAGTGAAAAATTAAAAGACCTTGGATACATGGGTATGTGTGGAGGTATGTGATCCTATCATGCACCTTGGCAAAAACCCAAATCTGTTTTTGAGGGGACATTGTCAGAATCCTGGATCCACCATTAAAAGGATCCGGTAACTTTGTCTCACATTCTGAAACAAAATCCTGAATTTAGCTCATGCTGCAATGATAGTTATAAACCTTCAGGTCAGTCAAGAACTCCATGACTTTTACAAGCTGATCGCCTGTCTGATTATCAAGATATTTATGATTGGAAATCGAAATCAAATTTTGCGTTTGCCTAACGGTTTTCATAACACTACAGTCTATCGGGGAAAATGGGTATGGTAAAACCGGTCACTCAAAGATTTTTACTTTATTGAGGCACGTCTTGATCATTTTAGCACGATTTTTTTTGGGGGGGGGCTTCAATATTACACTCGTAGGGCCGTGCATCTCAGATTTAACATTGTTAAATGATGCCATTAATAGTAGTTTGACATCTACAGGAGATAAACTATGATGTGGAGGTGACGAGGTGTGGAGGTGTCATGTTATAGTGGTTCATTCACTTGTCTCTCAATCCAAGAGATGAGCGTTTTAATCCCAGCCTGGCAATAATGCCTGTGGCAAGACATTTTTCTACATTTTCCACTCTCCACCCAGGTGTTTAAGGGGTACCCGGTAGGATGAGAAAGTCATTGTCATTTGCTCAGTATTGTGAGCATCAGTAAAATGGCACCTGGCTGGAATGCTCCCCAAGGGGTGGAGAATGTGCATGAATTGTTTGAGGGAAAGACTAAATCTGGTAATAATATATCTAAAAGGGCTTTCAAGAATAGAGATATCATTGATATATCAAGCATTATATATATAAACTCAGAATATTATTACTACCATTATGTGGTTCACTCACTTCGAGAGGATTCTATGTCTTAACTAATGTACAAATTATAATTTTGGTCGCCAGTTCCTTCAATAATTCACTTGCAACTTACAAACAATATCATGAAATACATGAAAATCAAAATTTCATATTTTTTTCACTGTAAATCTTAACGACAAAAAAACAAATACATTATACTTTTATAAAGCACTATCTTGTTTGCTTCAAGCAAGATACATTCACTAAGGGCCCCTCGAGTTTTACTCCTGGCTGAATCATCTCGGCTGGAATGCATCATTTGAAGTGCACACAGATCAATAGGAATATAATAGTACAGATAATTTGTCCAAAATGTCTTGGAGTGTATTTGTCAAAGCACAAATTGCTTTTTGGATCGATCGGTACTATACTCTGGCTTGTATCAATATGATCCAACATGCAACTTGATACTACACAAGCCCCTGAGCAGTGGAACATGTTTTTAACTGTTTATCATGCCTGGACAAATAAAATCCTTACTTTTATCACTCTTAAAGCCCATGTAAAAAAAAAAAAACGTTCCATAAGATTTCTTTGATTTTAGGCAATAAACATAAAGCTACTAGGAAACTATTAAAGCTGCAGTAATTTTTCTTTTTTTGAGTGAAAGATCAAACAAATGAGAGGGAAAAAATAATTGATAAGCTTTGTTTATCTCCTCTCCTCTCCTCTTCTCTCCTGTCCTCTTCTCTCCTTTCCTCTCTGTCTCTTTCTTTCTCTATCTCTTTCCCACAATCTATTGCCTAATTCCCTTTCCCACAAATCTTTTGAGTCTTGAATCTCATAAAATCCCTGGAAAATGTCAGTTGTGCCCACGTTATATCAACAAGCCCTAGGAAAATAATACACAAGAACTAGATCCATACAAATTAAGGGACTGATATACACATCACATGGGCTGAAAGATATACGTCAGGAATATAGGTGGATGTATAAAACTAGATAAAAACATTGTTTTTTTGCTCCTCCAGTATACAGCAAGAAATCACCTACAATACTTTAGAAAGTAATCCACTCAACCCAGGTGAGGTAAATGGGTACCTGGCAGGAATTAATTCCTTGAAATACTTGAGCGTCGTATGGCAGCCGTGCTATAATGCCAGGGTAATAATTGAGAGCGCCAGGAGTGTCACGTATGACAGACATGAGCGCTATACAAGAACCCACTATCATTATTATTATTATTATTATAATTTTACTCCGTGGGGACCTAAAACAACAATGTAATGTAGAAAGAATTGAAGGTATACCAAGCAGTTCAACCCAAACACATACACTGAAGGGCAATATAATTTAACACAGAATTAACACCTTTCTAATATAATTTAACACAGAATTAACATTTTGCTAATAAAATTTAACACAGAATTAACACCTTTCTAATATAATTTAACACAGAATTAACACCTTTCTAATATAATTTAACACAGAATTAACATTTTGCTAATAAAATTTAACACATAATTAACACCTTTCTGGCTCTAAACAGATTGTTCCAATAGCAACATTGATTCATGCCATTTCTATAAGGCTGCTTGGAAATCAAAATAGGTGTTTTTCTTCTTCTGGCTCCTCACAAATGAAGAACAAAGATGCAGTAAAAATAATTTATCTTCCTTGCAATCGAATCATCTTCCTTGCATTCAATTCATCTTCCTTGCATTCAAATCATCTTCCTTGCAATCAAATCATCTTCCTTGCATTCAATTCATCTTCCTTGCATTCAAATCATCTTCCTTGCAATCGAATCATCTTCCTTGCAATCGAATCATCTTCCTTGCATTCAAATCATCTTCCTTGCATTCAATTCATCTTCCTTGCATTCAATTCATCTTCCTTGCATTCAATTCATCTTCCGTGCATTCAATTCATCTTCCTTGCATTCAATTCATCTTCCTTGCATTCAATTCATCTTCCGTGCATTCAATTCATCTTCCTTGAAGATTTATTCGGCAATTCACACAAACTATAATGATGTAAATATGAGTGAACAAACATTAAAAGAATGTCAATAAGAAATGCACAATCATCCTGGGGGTCCTCTGAGTGCATCAGTTGGCTGCCGGGGAAGAGGAAAGCAATCTTAATCACTGTAACCATAAAGCAGCCTTTTCACACACAGCTAAAATTCTATAAACATGACTAGTATAAACGTGTTTCGAACGTGTTTAAACTAATCACGAGCCTTTCACACACAGAAATTTCGGTGCGATCGTTAATCGTTTCGTGATTAACTACTGCTCGTAAAATGCGCAGTAGTGCCATTGCGCATTGAAGGTCATGTCATATCAATCAAAGCGCACGCTCCATTCAGTTTAAACACGTTTAAACCCGAATTTCCTTTCACACACAAAATGTCAAGCTCACTAGATACGAACTTCGTATCTGCAGCCTGCTTTTAGTGGCGTATGGATCGCGACTTCGTATCTATCCCAACATCGTATAAACGATGTTCACACTGGGAAATTTTGTCTATAAACATGTTTAAAACTTTACGATGATTCTAATCATCTCTAGATACGATGAATTTTAGCTGTGTGTGAAAAGGCTGATGGTCCCTCTTTCATTATTTGAGAACCACAAGGGCATTAAGACATTAAACAGTAAACACAATGTCAAATTTTACTGAATGCTGACATCTTTCTGGCACTTGATCAGCAATCAATTTGTAATATTTAACTCAGATTTACAAGTAGTGCCCTTCTGACAGAAGACAGTCTAAATACAGAACTTTGAAGAAGAAAATCCACCATATAAGACAACAAGCGAGGCTTCAACCGCCAAGCCTCAAAATTGGATTAATGTATTCAGGATGTTTTCCTTATATCTTGTGTTTTTTCTTGACTCCGTCATGCTCCTAGAAGAACGAGATGGAGGATAGTTGAGGAGAGCATCCCTGTCACTAGGCGCGTCTTCATCATCTCGAGATTAGCTCTAGATATTTTGCTCAGCGTTCGCGCATAGTGCGAGTCTTCAACCTGGTGAGGACGCACCGGACAAATAGCAAGATATTTTGCGAACTATCCCAAAATATCTTTGGATGATTATCCCGACCAAATATCCAGCTAATTGCAACTTCGGGCTGATGAAGACGCAAACTAACTGGATAATTTACGATCGGAATAGTTGAAATAGCGGGATATGTAGCAATCTTGAGCTGATGAGGACACGCCTCATGTCTGAGATGGGATGAAAGCTCCACATAACTACAGATGAGTGATAAGGGATGGAGAAAGATTGAGGAAAAGCTGCTCGGAAATTTCATCTCTTCTTTTTGGGAAGTGGGGATGGGGGGTTGATTCTTATTTGTTCAATTGATCTATTGATCAATTGCAATGATTTTTCTAGCAATATTATTCTTTTATCAGTATTCCATTTAAATACTACAAAAGAAAATTAAAACACAAAATGAATATATATTTGTACTTGCATGTCATTCCATGTATCATCCATTCATTTTGTAACTATCATGTATACATTGAGTTTTAAAAGTGTTTGGATACGGACAACAGACCAAAACTGCTTTAACTATTATTTCATGTTCAACTGACCCCATTAATTGAACTCACATGCTAAGTCTTCTAATCCATCATGTTAACATGGTACTACTGTGATCCTACATTTGCTCTGGTTACAAATGCTCCAGGCTTTGCGATGTTTCATCAAAAGTATAGGGTTAGTGTTAAGGTTACAACTGGGTTTAAAGTTAAGTTTAGTCAGTAATTAATTGGGTTATAATTAGGTATAGTGTTGAGTCAAGGGCTGAGGCTAGTTATTTAGTCAGACAATGGTGCGCTCAGAGACACCCGTATTAAGCGCCTAATAAATGTTGTGTATTATTATTATTATTATTTGGTTATTGCAGGAAATTTCGCCTAGCAACTGCGACCAGAGCATGGGTTATAGGGTTGGTCAACCGGTAAGATAGACGATCTTCAGAAGTATCTTCTTTAGTGGTGGAGGGAACAACAAACCTCTCCTGGATGGTGACGAAAGAGGAGGATGAGGATGGAGGATGGAAATAGATGCATTGCTTAGCAACAACCAAGAGGTATAGAATAGATGGTGGCACCAAGATGAGACCCTCAAGCCTGGGCGGCAGTTATGCAAGGGTACTTACACTTGCTTTTGAAGTAAAATGAGGTTGGATAAACATTTGTAATGAAAAGCAAGATACAGGATGAAGGCTGCATGTAAGGGTGGGGGCTGGGGCCCCTATCAAATGCATAATACCAGGCCTAAATTTGATGGACCCTCTGTCAAGCAGGACCCTACACTTGAAGTTTGAAGTTTATTTGTTACACATTTACATCAAAAAACTTTTCTTTTTTATACACAAGCGTATAAGCGCAGATTACACACAAAAATTAAAGATTTCAAATCAAGTATAATGTATGAAAAATAGGTACGAAGTTTCGAAATATATAGATATGACAGGCAATGTAAAATGTTATCAGCAACTGATCAGCATCGAGTGCACATGGGCCCCGTCAATTTATGGACCCCACAATGTTGACACTGTTACATGATTTGTGTGCAGACGGAAACTTAATAAATCCAGGCCCCTGATTAGAAATGATAGGGTGGAGCCCAGCTTGATTGATAACCAACCCTCATGCCTCATGCCTCATGTCTCCATGCCCTTTACCTTTACGTGTATATATTAATAATATCTCACTGACTACTATTCTTATACATACAAATTAACATTAAGATATCTATGCCCATAACAGAATTTCAAACAGAGTGAAAAACATCTATTCTAAAGGGGACACCTTGTTTGTATGTACAAAACAAATTACTCAAAAGCACTCATTTTGGCCTTAACTATTGAAGAATATTGGAGCTTCAAGAGCCTAGTCCTTGCAAAGTGTCTTAGAGCCAGCAATCAATTGCAATCTCGAGAGAAAAAAACGGTGAAGTCAATTTTATTTCAACTGCTTAAAGGTAGGCGTTACTACTGCAGCTAGAAGGGATTAGACCACACAGCGAGCCAACAAGGTCACTGTGACAGGTGGCTATCTCATTAACTCAGCTCTCATTTAACATAAGAAAAAGAGGATCATGGGGGACCAACAGGCACCGATTTGGGAAGTTTTCTATATAGAGGGAGCAAGTAGCTACAAGTAGGACAGTGTGCCTTTAAAGGCATCGTTTAACAATGTTAAATCTGAGATGCACGGCCCTACGTGCTATCAGTGTCTGTGATATGGTGTAATATTGAAGCCCTAAAAATCGCACTTCAAAATAATCAAGAAGTGCCTCAAAAAAGTAAAAATCTTTGAGTGACAGGTTTTACCATACTCATTTCCCCAATAGACTGTAGTGTTATAAAAACCATTGCAGGAGTGCAATTAATAGCTAACAAAAATTATCGCTGATGCTTGTCCTCTAGAAATTTCTCATTAGCATAAATCAATGAGGTTTCACCTACGATTTCCTATTTATTTTTAACATTAAAAACAAGAAAGCAATTTGGTCACAATTTATTGTTATAGTAAACAGGCAGAGTCTGACTGGGCCTTTATAAGTCTGAATGTGGCCAAAGTGAACATGGAATTTGATCAAAGAGATGAGTTAGGGCCTCTTGAAAATCGAAGACAAATCCAATCTGTTTTGGCGTGTGAAATTCTTCAGAACCTGACGGCTCGAGGGGCTTTCGGACACATAGGGCTCTAATTAATATGTCTCTAATGTTGTTATCAGAGGTATCCTCAGTCAGTCTCTAATGTGCTTGGAAATCTAAGAAATGTGTAAGAGTAGGCCCTCTGAGGGTAAAGAAAGAAGAACCGTAGAGGTATGACAAGTAATACCTGGACAAGATAAAATACTAAATAGGAAAGAAGAAAGAAAGGAAGGATATTCAAAGGTGTTGAGGTAGGTTTGAAAGCAGTGATGAGGATTTGAATGCAAGGCAGATGAATTGAATGCAAGGCAGATTATTTGAATGCAAGGAATATGATTTGAATGCAAGGAAGATGATTTGAATGCAAGGAAGATAATTTAAATGCAAGAAAGATGATTTAAATGCAAGGAAGATGAATTGATTGCAAGGAAGATGAATTGATTGCAAGGAAGATGATTTGAATGCAAGGAAAATGAATTGAATGCAAGGAAGATGATTTGAATGCAAGGAAGATGAATTGAATGCAAGGAATATGATTTGAATGCAAGGAAGATGAATTGATTACAAGGAAGATGAATTGAATGCAAGGAAGATGAATTGAATGCAAGGAAGATGATTTGATTGCAAGGAAGATGAATTGAATGCAAGGAAGATAGTGTGAATGCAAAACAGATTGTATGAAATCAAGGGAAAAGTCTGGAGAGCAAGGAAGAGGATTTGAAAGTAATGAAAATTGTTGAATTTGAATACAAGAGGAAAGATTTGAAAGCAAGGATGAAGATTTCAAAGCAAAAATGATAGTTTGAATGCAAGGAAGATTTGAAAGCAAGGAAGAAGGGTTGTATGAAACATGAGAGAACTGTCTCTCAGCTTGAAAGGAAGATGAAGGGGAGAGTAAGAAGAGAAAAAGGAAGATGGTAAGGAAGCGTGAGAATGGTAAGATATAATGAGAGGGTAAGAGAAGGAGAGAAGATGGACCTACTACCAGTAAGAGAGAAAAATAAAGCGAAAGAGATAGAGAAAGAAGACTCATCTGAAAAGTAATTGAAGCTTAGATCATTTATCAAGAGCCAATCGCAAAGGCATTCTCAATAAACCTCCACATGCTTATTACTGCTTGTCACTGTCACTTTGTGTTCTGTATCGGTTTAAAGTCATCTCCCTCTCCCTCTCCCTCTCTCTCTCTCTCTCTCTTTCTCTCTCTTTAATCGTTTTGATGATGGAGAATTGGGGTGCTGCAGAGGCACCTTTGAAATGCCCTAACTCCAAGTATGAAAGTCACAAAAATGTTAGGGTCCCTTATTTCATTAGGACGCACAATTATTGTCAGTGTTTTCAGTCCGTTTCAGAGGCACCTCAACATTAGTATGAAACATTGTCAAGTATTCTGAGTGCTCCACATTCAGAAACAGAGATAGAAGAGATGGAGGGGAGAGAGACGGAGTGGGGAGAGATGGAGGGGGAGACAGATGGGAGGGAGAGAGAGAGAGAGAGACAGAGGGGAAGAGAGAGACAGAGGGGAAGAGAGAGAGAGAGAGACGGAGGGGGAGAGGAGACAGAGAAAAGGGAACATTCTAGAGTCAGTGAGAGACTTCAAATAGAGAAAGAGACTGAGTGAGGGGGACAAGAGATATAATGGTGGAGAAGAGAAAGGGTGGATAGGGAGAAATGGAGAGATGGAGTGTAACAAAGGGAGAGAGATCAAAAGAGATAAAGAGAGAGAGGGGGCGAGAGAGGCACTCGAGGGACAACAAATAAATCTTGACAGAGACAATGATCTAGGTCCTATTTTCTGCAAGATTGACTTTCATAGTGCGGACAGCTCAACAAACCATCTCAAGAAAGATTGAAGATAAAAGAAAATCTCTATAGATCAAATCTATCAGTTTATCTGCCAATTCTTATCTTCCCTGGGAATTATTTTCATGGGGGAAGGGAGCCGAAATGTGGTGACACTAATCTTACATAGGTATTATATTGATTGTCCAAAAAAGGCATGTATACTTACAATTTTTTTGTTTACTCAGTTGCTTATCAACATATTTTAACTTTGTTTTCAGATATAGCATTCTGCGGCTTGTAAACTGAATTAGTAAAATGACTTTTCGCAGTATTCTTACTCAATTTTTGCTCCAATATGTATTTCTATTTTAAATATTGAAAGTTAATTTTCATTGCATGCTTTCTTTGATGTATATAGTGTTTTTATATGCATTTATAGACAAGTGTGCTTCACAGACACAAGCTCCATATAATGAGGTTGTTATCATTTTAAATTTCTGAGCATGTCACATAATGTCGCATGCATGGAGTCAATTAGTCATATACCAGCATTTCTGCCAACCTCTGTATTTCACCGTGAAAATAATATCAAAAGTAATCCAATCATCAAATCCAAGGATCATACAAAATATAGAATATAACCTACAAATGGCATAGCAAGAGTATAGCTATTGAAGGGGCAATCTCCAATGGGGGGAGGGGGAGGGAAACCAGTCTACCACTGATTAGGAGCGGGTGTACAACTGTACATGGGCTCTATCATTTTCCTCTTCTCCTCCTTTTCCCATAAATTTCTCTCTCTCCTCATCCCTCTTTTTCATCTCTTTCATTCTTTTTCCTTTTTTGACATAAATTTGATGGGTGGCATAATGCCTTCCTGCGCCCCTTGTAACTACGCCAATGTTATAAACCATGATGTTTCGTAAACAGGATCTTTGGTTAATAATCCTGTATAATTCATTAGGGCTATACAATATCTATCACATGACGCTCAGCCAGTCCAGAAATTCATTGTCAAATGATTTCGCTAGCCTAAACATAATTTTTTTGGTGTGTTATGTAAATAAAGATAAATGTAAGCAAGAGCAAACGCCAGTTACTACACTGCATCTAGGAATTATACCCCAATAGATCTGCAAACTGGGAAATTTTTGCCACCTAAAAAATGTCAAAAATGTCCAAAAGAATTGATGGATAACTATGGATAAAGTTAAAGATGTACTGTACTATGAGGATCCATAACCATAATGTTTGAAATGAAAATAGCTTTACTGTAACTTACATATCATGCAACAATACAAACAGGGGTCTACAACTAAAAAGCTGCCAATTTAGAATATGCAAGCAATATTTTCTGTATAAAACTGTACAATATACCTCTTACAATAAATGCATAACGTCAACTTCTCCAGTTATTGCACGACACTCCAAACTCTTATTAAAAGAAATTTATAGGTGCCCCTCCCACTCATCTCATTTCCCCAAAATTAAATTGTTCTTTACCCCGCCCCTGGCCTTTCACTTAGCTTCTCATGTTCGACATATGATATCAAATTGAGAGGCATCGGACAAGAATTATTGCCGAGGGAAAAAGTGCAGAACGTAAGGATGAACTTTCGGAGTATGACATTTTGACAGAAAATTATGCCAGCAATTCCTTTGATCCTTAGTGATTTATATATTACTTCTCAGACGAGACATGATCTTTGAGCAGCCCAACAAAAGAAAGAGAGGGAGGGAGAAGGTATAGAGAATTAAGCCAATCTAGCATGTGCTGACATTTAAACAGTCATATGAACCCAATTTTGTGCGGAAAGTCAATTATATCAGTATCGGTCAAGTCCAGAGATGTTTGAAAGATTAAAGATACATATGGAGGGGTCAGTGACACAAAGACGTAACTCCATTTTGGCCATTTTGAGAAAAAGTGTTTTAAAGATAGAGGTCCACTTGGGCCTTAAGGAGTACGTAAGTCTATGATTCACTAGCCATTGACTTAAATGGGGACGTTTGGTGGAGTCAAGTCTTTGTGTTTCCTGGAAAGCCCACATTTTTCTGAACATTTTTATATCAAATACTCATTTTGGCAAAATATGGAGTTACATCTTTGTGTCACTGAATCCTCTATATGTGACCTACATGTACTGTCTGATGATTGAAGTGCAGCCCTCAATGCCAAGGCCTTCTAATGCCTTGTTCATATATTCTTGTACAAATAACCCTAAATTCATGGACGTCATCATAACTACTGTACACTGTAGATGGGTAATATTAAAGGAATTCCATACTATCGCAACAACCTTTATAGACATACTTCCAATAGCCTAAAGGACCGATTTTTAACAAGTTTTTCAAGTTAAATGGTACCTGTAATTTGCATACAGGTGTATGGAATGGGCATACAAATAAAAATCTTCTTTCTCTAGTTGTATAATATGCAGGTGATCCTACCTTTAAAAATAAAGTTAAATTCTAGCCATGCAATAGCATTGTGAAAGAGAATCAATATACATGTGTATAGAAAGGTTGCTTATAAAGTTCACAAGAATGGGCAATGGGAAATCATCATAATGATGGGAAATTGACTAAATCATGCTGAAAACCATACTACGACACAGAAATAGGTATATGGGACTATGTTCACATTGTGTGTATATACATGTATATATATATAGTTTTTCAAATATATTTGGCATTTCAAGTGAATATCAAGAATAATCCTTTTTATTTCATGGGTGATAGCTTCTCTAATATTCTTCAAAATAGAAATTTTTATAAAAAAATGAGAAAGCTTACAAATTATTTTCACCTTCACGAGCAACCGACCGCCTCTTTAACAGACGCCCCAAATACAGAAAAACAATCAGGGTGCTAAGAGGCTTTCCATACTGCTCTCTTTGAAGGTGCCGACCAGGGCGTTATTAGAAAATGGAATCAGGTATCCGGCTAGCTATCAAAGTGATTCTCATTCATAACATTGTTCCTGCCAATCTCAGATTCTCGGTGAGCCTTTGTCAATTAATTCACTTACTTTTGTTGTGTGACATCCATGCAGGCAAAGTCCATCAAAAAGATTGCTGTGCTTTTGTATAACAGCGCTGAAATATAATTCAAAGGTTTTTGTGTATTTTAACCACCCCCCCCCCCCCCCCCACCTGGCAAAAAAATGACAATGGATTACCTTGATTAAAAAAAATAAGCTACTGTGAAATAGTAGGTGGACATTGTATAATGAGAAATCTTGACAAGGTTAGAGTATAATTTTTGATTATATTAAATAATAAAATCCTTGCAAAAATGTTTTAAAAAATTCCAATTATAATCTTTGCTTAAAGTACATTCTATGTTGAACAGATTCATCACAGACATCAGTTTTCAAACATCCCTCCCCCCTCTGACATTCTGTCTCTGCTAGTATTAATTCTTCTTCTACAATATCCCTTTTGCTTCGTGGGAGAGGCAATCACTTTCCCAAAACATAATCTTTCTGCAAATCTTTTTAGTTGAACTGATTCATCTGTTTTCCAAGATCTGCCCAACCTAAATCCCCCCCCCCACCCCCCTCCATTACTTTCTTGTGTGTGTGGACACCCTGGAATTTATACGATGATTCTTTATACAACGTTTCTTTATATAGTTTCGGGATAAAAATTGTTGTGTATGGACACGCTGATTGTTGAGCAGATTCACGAGATGTTCTCTCTTGCTCCAGATCACTCCCAACAAAAACATCATCAACCAAGGCACTGGGATGAAAAGGGATTACATTGTATCCTAGCAACAGGTTAGCTGCTAATCCCTCGAAAGGTCCTCCCCTCTTGTCTCTCACTAGTCTCTTACTGCATCAGATGAAATCTTCTTACCAGTACATGAAAACATCCCTAAAAGAATAATGCGGCCTTAGCCATTTCATCTGGCAGCCCTGTTGAGTTCTGGGAAGAGGTGAAAAATAATTTGTGAGCGTTATCATTCTTATTATGCAAGTGTGGAAGAACATCAGATAAGACATGTTCCCTGAAAAGCATGGCTCTTCAAATGCCTTTATATTCTAAATATGTCATGTAACTCGTAAAACTCGGGAGGTAGGTTTTTTTACGCCACGTGTTCGTGTAGTCCCATATACATCTTTCTGTGTACAGTGTTTGTAACTTTACCAAGACTTGGCCAAATTTTTTATCATTTTGATGATTCCAGAACCTTGCAATACACACTAATTCTTATATGCTAGATGATCAACATTATCTGGTCGATTTCACACCGTTTCTTTCACAATGCAATCGCATGACCAGAACTCAACTTGATCTTTAAAGCCAGAAAGGCGTTAACTCATATAAACACTTTAACAGAGGATTAACACCCTTCTGGCTCTCAACAGATGATTTTATGGCTTGTTTAAAACTTCAGAAATGATGCAACAAACTTACAGCATTTTTCATGATGATGTAAAGTAAAATTTGCTTCACATTTTATTGTATCTTATAACACAAAGCTCAGTGAATATGCACAAGTCCTTTGTTGCACGCAGATGGCATTCATTTATGTGGAAAAAAATAATGACGGCTGTTTTGCGGTGGTTAACTGAGCCTTGAGTAAACAAGCTATTAGTCTGTTGATAAACCCAACATATTTTTAAAAGTTCTTCTTTGCAATTGTGTTGAAGGAAGAAGCAAACCAGATTACAAATAAAAAGAATTAAATGCATAATTCACAAAATTGCTTCCAAAGAGCTTTGGAAAATTTTACCCTAGCTTTAGCTCCAGCAGAGCTGTAATCAGTGCATATTTTCAAGGAATAATCCTACCAGGTACCCATTTACCTCACCTGGGTCGAGTGTGGCATTGGAGAGTCTCAAAGTCCCACCTCCTATTGTACACCATAGGCCTGTCTTCATCAGAGATTGCCAAATATTCAGCTATTTCAACTATCCCGATCGCAAATTATCCAGTTTCCAGTTAGTTTGCGTCTTCATCAGCCCGAAGTTGCAATTAGTGGGATATTTGGTTGGGATAGTCATCCCAAGATATCTTGGGGATAGTTTGCAAAATATCCCACTATTTGGCAAAATATCCCGCTATTTGTCCGGTGCGTCCTCACCAGCCCGAAGACTCGCACTATGCGCGAACGCTTAGCAAAATATCTCGAGCTAATTACTCAAGGTCAAGTTTCAAGTTTCGAGGTCGAATCTTGAGCTGATGAAGACGCAATATGTAACTTTGGGATTATTTCCCAAATCAGAAATAACAGGCTATTTGGCGATCTTGAGCTGATGAGGACATGCCTATTGATTACAGTTTAGAGTGTACAGTAAACTTAGCAGCCTGGGGGATTAATAGGAGCACTACACGTTTGAAATTTGTCAGTCTAACTCCCTGCATTGTGACTTCATGCAACCTTTGAACTTGAAGTATGTTTACTGCATTAAACTGAGATACATTGTGACATTTTTATGATGAAGTGCACTGCCTAGAGGCGGTCATTATACAGTAGTCAGCATTTTAGCTATAGATTGCACCAATTACAATCCCCTTAACCCCTTTCTGTCACGAAAATGAAACAGTTCTCCATAATCTTTAAAATTATCAATATGAATAAATTGTTTGGATGGGAGATTTGAAAAATACGAGTAGAGATGTAATAGTACATAATTATGAGAAGTCTTATGGAAGCAAATCTAAACATCATTTAAACAAGAAAAGAAAGAAGGTCTACATGTGTCATGTAAATCTCTGACAATCACATTGGCATAATTATTACAAACAGTCCATGTTAATAAGTTATAAAGTTTCTCTACAAAGGGGCCGTAAAGGAAAATCCGCACATAATATTCTGATTTCTGAAACACTTGCACACATATCAACCACAATGCATGCAAAATGAGCCAGAAGCATGGCAAGTAGCCACGCCAGGTGAAGAGAGGAATAAATTTGCAGATATGCAGCCCTGCTCTGGCCATCACACGCAAAGGAGATGCCCATCTTTATGCAGAAATGGGTAAGGTAGTGCGAAAGGGAGACCAAAATCGATTGCCTCCTTACTTGGGTTTCGGAGGCATTTGATCTGGGTTGAATCGCTAAGAAATTCAGGGAAGCCGTATTTCAAGATGGAAGTGATAAATAAAGGAAAACTGGTTGTTGTTTTACATTGCAAGAATAAACTACAGAGTTTTTTGGGTTTTTTTCCCATTTTTCATTATTTAGATATTTATGAGTACCAGTAGTGTTATTTTTAGATGCAATTTTTGTTTAAATTATACAAGGTTTCCTGGTTCAACAAACAAGATATATTCTTATTATGTATTCATATTCATATACTATGTTCACTATATTTATAGTACTACATACAGTACATACACAACTGTCTTATAAATAACCTTAAATAAATGTGTTTACATAAAATAACATACAAATTGGAAAATAATGGATGACCAACAGGGGTGCTATCAACTAGCCTACTAGTATCAACTGGTCAAAACTTTAAAGTATCACTTCAAAATAACATCACTATGCAGAATAATATTTCTTTTTTTTGTTATCACATTATTTTTTTGGAAAAGGAGACTTATTTGCCTGTTAGAAATCTTGAAATTGTGCCCCTCCCCCCTCCCCTGATTAAAGTTTGGTAGAAATAGACCTTTTTGAAGCTACATTTTTCCCAAAAGATCAACTTACTGATCCATTGATTTTATTGGTAGAAAAAACGTATTTCCATTAGTGACTTTTGAAAAGAAATGATCTAACTGGTAACCACAAAGATTCCGTCATTGGGCGGAGCACAGGTATTCCTTTCACTGTCACTTGACACTCTATCTCTGGGATAAATAAATCTACTAGATCAGGTATGCCAAAGACTGATCTTGTCTGACCTATGGCTAGGCTACACACAGCACAATCCAAACTACACTCGTCCAATGCATTGTACCTGTTGCATTTATATTGATATGGTGAATAGTCTTATTATTCAAACTTCATTGTTGACACTCTGCGTTGCATTTCATGCCATGATGAATTCGACTATTTTGAACCCCTTCATTATCAAACAGTACAGTCCAGCACTGTACATATAACCGCACAAATTTAAAAAGCGAAAATACACCATCAACATGATGGCCTGTACATCTAAGAAGAAGAAGAACTTGCATTATGGTGTTATGCTCTTGCTAATCTTGGGGCTCCATTTCTGTTAATACATGTACATGAAGGTTTCTGGTATGTGTTAAAATGAAAAAATATATATGTATGTACATGTAGGCTACATATATGTCTTTTAACTCAGTACCGTATTGACTAAAATGAAATTGAAATAAGTCAAATTATTTGAACTTTAATGTGAGTAAATGGTGTGATATTTGTCCTCCAATACATGTTCAAATGTTTTCTTAGGACCATCCAAACCCCCCCCCCCCCCCCCCCCCCCCACTCCCTCTGAGACTGCAACCCCCCAGGTGTAACTGCTCATTGGTCTTCAACAATCACAAAATGAAGAAAAAAACCTCTCTCCTACCCTTCCCTATCTTCTTCCTTCCTCCCTCCAAAAGGTCAGAATCTTTTTTTTTGGGGGGGGGGGGGGAAGGGGGGTATATAAGGACAATTTGATCTTTCTTCTAATTGGCATTCATGCAAAAGTTCATAGTTGCACAATGATTAAGAGATAGACCCGGGAGATAGAATGAGGATGTCAAACATTTCAAAACAGGTCTCTCTCATAAAAATTTGTGATTGATTCAAACCGATTGCAACTTGTTATCACTCAAAATTTATCTGTACTAAACTCAACTACAGAATAAATTGCATTTTCTATAAGATCCGGTTATAAATTAAATATGAAAGGTAAACAAAATAACAAGATATATGGAGCATGTTGTTTGTAAATTTGGAACAGAGTAACATAAGTACTGTTCTGTAAAGTGTAATTGATAATTCCCTTGCGATTGTAATCCACAATCATATTCATATTATATAGCCTAGAGCAGTAGCCTAAACTTGTACTTGTATGTTTAGTATTCATTTGTTGAATTTTGAAAGCGGCACATTCATGAAGTTTTTCCCCACATCATGGATCAGTCACTCACCTGCTTATGACAGGAAGCATTTCAACATAATAACAGCGGTTTCCACACGACCACTTCAATTAATACAAATCCATAATCGACCATTACAACGTTGTAACTTTTATGAGACATAACATTTTAAAGCTCGAACACGTACCTTTGATCGCAGATCGTCGCGGTGTTTATGGAACGGGGAAACTCCGGCAGGGTGTGTGGGCGTTGTCCGCTACACTCGACGAATTCATCAGCTGACTAGCTGGCGCTGGCTTATGTTGTATAAAACAAAATATGTGGCATAAAAGTTCAGGCAAAGATATACAGAATCACGGAAGTTTCCTTTCAATATATACAGCTTCAGATTAATATGCCTTTAAAGTGATGTGGAGTTTCGATGCATATGACCGTACTGCGGAGTCAGTTCGACTTACAGAGTCAAATAACAGTAGCCTACAGGTGTATCATGACCGCTACGTCAGCTAGATCGTCGCCGTTGCCGCATGCCTCGTACATAACGGGTGACGGCCTAGGGAGCGCTACCGCAGTATCTGGCCTTCAAAAACTAACCTATCGGGTACTACTCTACTTCAACAGGTGGCGCTCGTACAAGAAGATAAAAACAAGCAAGTTGAGAAAAATATTTTTGAATCAGATTTCAGTAGGGCAAGATGGGACACAAGCCCCCCCCCCCCCCCCGATCCAAATGACGACTATAGTATAATGACAATAAATAATGCGGGGCGTGACGGCGTGGAGGGGGGGGGGGGGGCGTCCCCGCTCTTTCTTGGTCCCTCCGGGAATATATTGTTGATGTTATGATGATAATATTTCATTATGTAGGGTACGCACTCTGTTTCATGTTTTTTGTTTATCCCTTTTTATTAATCAATACATTTATTAGGACACCGCGACGAAGAACATATCAATTTTTTCGGTTGATTTTTATCTTTAAAAACTTTTAAAAACCATTATACTGGAGTCTGTATACTTTCTATTTCATAACTTTAAACCATGTTCAATGTATTATTTTATTGAAGGTTGAATTGTATGTCTAATTTCTTGTCAAAATTACTTTACTGTTGGAAATTAAAATAAAAATGAAACTGAAACTGAAGCGGATGATTGTATGATCTTCATTTTAATATTGTTTTGCTTCTAGAATAGTCCTTCTAAAATTATTTAGTGTTTCCTGATGTGTTATATGATGTAAGTTGTATTTCATATTTTTATGATCGTAAATAAAACCAAACCAAATCCCCATCTCGCTCTCTCTCTCCCTCTCTCTCTCTCCCTCCCTCCCTCCCTCTGTCTCTCGCTTGGTTCCATAATCCTTTTCCTCGATCACTCTGCCTCACTTTACATTCTTTCCTCTCGCTCTTCCTCTTATTCTATATTCTCCTCTTGGTTTTCCATCTCCCTGTCTTTCTCACCAATCAACTCTCTCTTTCTAACTCGGCCCTAACCCTCTCAGTGTTCTTATCTCACCGCCCTTCCCCATTCTCTTCTCTTTCAAAATAGCTGCCCTACATTTTATTTAATACACGTACGAACATACACAAAATTAAAGCAAAAGATTGTTTTTTCTCTTCTTTTTCTTGTAAAAATAATCATAACCGGTATTATATCATTGTCAAATTTAAATGCTTAGTTATGGGAAAAATAAATATATAAAAAATGAACAATTAATGTAATAAACCATTTGAATTGATAACCAATTTAGACGTATCCGAACATGGCCTCTGATTGGTCAAAAGTGAGGGCACAACATTATTTTGTTGATGACAGCTACGTCACAATGAGCGATCAATGGCGAAATGAGACGGCCATCGCAGCCATTGGGCGATGGAAGAACTTCATTTAATTTAATTTAATTTAGGAACTTTACATTAATCTTGATCTAAGGAGACACATACGAACGAACTACTACTACTACTACTACTACTACTACTACCGTACTGCTACTACTGCTACTACTGCTGCTACTACTACTACTACTACTACTACTACTACTACTGCAGTTGATGTTGTTTCTGCCGTTACTACTATTAATATATAGCTATCATATATTACAGCTAACTGACACATTTGTGATGAATCAAATCGAATCACTGTATTCTAAGACGGTTAACATACATTACCATTCTCTAATATTACAGTGTCTCTATCACTATACCAACTTGTACTGACGTTGGCTACTACTAGTATTAGCCTAACACTAGACTAGTACTACAACTCTACTGCAGCACATTAAGCTGTTGCCATAAACATTGCTTATAACAGTACTGATCTATAGAGGAAATCATAGAATTTCTTTTATATTCTAATGGAGAAACAAAATATGTGTAGGTAGGGAGGGGATCGATATTGATGGTAGTAGAAGTAAAATGGTTTTATTAGAACAACTGCAAAATGGTAGCCCGAGAGCTACTTTACAAACTACATTGCAAGTTTTACAAGCTCAGTTTTTAAAAGCATTTCAACAAAACTTAGATATAGACAAGTACAAAATAATACACAGTAAAATAAATTATAACTTATTACATATTCCATACTTGCAAACAAATTGATGATACCAATAGAATAGATTCGTCATTATTAATATTTATGTAATCATTGTTAAGTGAGGAATATTTATATTTTAAATATTGAGGCTGATTAATTTAGTTTATGACAAGTAAATACTGAAGATTTGTTTGATTTCGAACCGTAATAAAATGCAAATTAAATGTCTATTCATATAATTATAGAGAACAAATTTCACATAAGATAATGCAATTATCTTTTCTTTTCTTTTTAATATAGGACCCTATATAAGACCCTGATATTATGTTTAAAAAACGTACATTTACAATGGCTTATTACCATACTACTAGCCACTTACGTGGATTTTTTAATGTAAAATTGATTTTAAAAAGTATTTTCTATTTGAATGTTTTTCAACCATCCTAATTATACCTTCCAGAATGATATTATTATTCATTCTCTGACATACTATACATAGCATGATTGTGTTGGAGCCAGAAGTGCGCTGAGTCTATCTTAAAGCTCGTCTGCATTAGTTTGGCCAAGGGGAGTAGACCTCCATGCAAGGTCACTGACAGGTGGTTATCTCATCAACTCAGCTCTCAATAATTAACATAAGAAAAAGGGGATCATGGGGGACCAACTGCAGGCACCGATTAGGCATTGTATGCTATATAGAGGGCGCAAGAAGCTATAAGTAGTGCAGTGGGGCTTTACAAGATAATGCATTAATGGTATTGCAATACCCTTCTAGCTCCGAACAGACAATAGTCTAAATTAAATCTCCTCTTTCACATGAATACAAACATTTTCAAAAATAATGTTTTACTCTTACCTGAGTTTTTTTTTTTCTTTCTAAAAGGTACTGATCAATACACAATCATACAAATATTTAGTATACTAAGTAGGCTAAGCAAGACAAATACGAACACCAATATGGTGCATGTCAGACAGTCAATGTATAAACTCGTCCAGCCACGAAGCTGATCGCTTGTTTGTTTTTTTGTTTTGCATGACAAATTTTACCCCGATATCTTTGAGGATGTAGGCCTACAAGCGAATTAACACGATCGCAAAGATTTTCAAGAAATCAGCGAACGGGAAATTACAACACCCTATTATACAATCCAGCGGCGTAGCGTTGGGGCACAGGGGTTTGATTAAAAATAAAATAAATAAGGGGCGAGAAAGGAATAGTGAGAAGGGGAAGGACGATAAGAGAAGACGTCTAGACTGCCTCCCGCATCTTCCCCTTAATAATAGTAATAACTACATCAACAATATAGATAGAAGTAGTAGTAGTAGTAGCCCTGTTAATTTGCATTTCATTTTCCGAGTAAGACAGGGGTGCCCCCCCCCCGATCGTGCCAGCGCCCCTCAATGGATAGAATCACGCAACGTCATTGGTACTATAATAAATTATTATGAAACAGTTCATTGTAGTATTCACACGTTTTTTTTTTAAAGGTAATGGATGAGGCCATTGAAACTTCTAATAGGATGACTTTTTGAAGATCTTTTCGAACATATTCAATACTTTACACAACTATCTAGCAGTCATGTCGATTTTAGGTTTATGATATTCACAATGGGCCTTGACTTTAGATGATATTAGCCGTCGCATGTACACGATTACGACGGTGACGACGAGGGCGACGACGACGCCGAGTACACACAGTATGACGATGCCGAATGTTTTCCACGTAGACGACGAGCCTTCTTGGGTAGATGCTGCGTAGGCATTATTCGATTCGCAATTGTTGTCGGAGTCTCCTATGTATAGAACAAGGCAAGGAAGTGGTCGCTTTAAAATTAAGTATTTAGAATATTATGCTCGGGATCGTCCCAGAAAACCGACAGCCTACGAGACCGACATTAACAAAATGTTCACTAGACCGATATCCTAACTGACTGACAGCCCTCGAGGCCGATATTGATTAAAAGTTAATTAAACCGATAGCCAACTGACTGGTAGTCCTCGAGACCAATATTGATTTAAAGGTTCATTAGACCGATAGCCTAACTGACTGACAGTCCTCGAGACCGACATTAATTAAAATGTTCATTAGACCGATAGCCTAACTGACTGACAGTCCTCGAGACCGACATTGATTAAAGGTTCATTTGACGGATAGCCTAACTGACTGACAGCCCACGAGACCGATATTGATTAAAGGTTCATTACACCTATAGCCAACTGACTGATAGTCCTCGAGACCAATAAAGGTTCATTAGACCGATAGCCTAACTGACTGACAGCCCACAAGACCGATATTGATTTAAGGTTCATTACACCTATAGCCTAACTGACTGACAGCCCTGCACGAGACCGATATTGATTAAAGGTTCATTTGACGGATAGCCTAACTGACTGACAGCCCACGAGACCGATATTGATTAAAGGTTCATTTGACGGATAGCCTAACTGACTGACAGCCCTGCACGAGACCGATATTGATTAAAGGTTCATTGGACCGATAGCCTAACTGACTGACAGCCCACGAGACCGATATTGATTAAAGGTTCATTAGACCGATAGCCTAACTGACTGACGGTAAATGTGTTTTTCAATAGTGAGTGTTTTATTTCTTGTTGTATACAACGGCCCATTTACATAAACATGAAATTGTGTGCAAATAAAAATGTTTGAAAATTGACAATAAAACTTATATGCCCGTTGCGCATGAGACGTCAATTTGGGAGGTCATTATGGCTAGTACGCGTATAGCTAGAAAATTCAATTCAATTCAATTCAAATGAACATTTATTTTCTTCCAAACGATACAATTTATAAGTAGGAACATAAATATAATTAAAGAACTTATATTACAAGGAAGAAGGCGCGAAACCCGAAAAGCATAGTGGGTACGCCCAAATACATAAATACAATTATACATTATAAATGTTCAGGTGCAAGTTTATTTGTCTTTCTTCCAAACATGAATGTAATACAATTTAACAAAATAAATTATGTATAACATGAATAGTATATAAAAGGAACACTTATAAGGATCAAATTCATATAATACATTTAAGTGAGAAAACGAAGAAGAAAAGACGAGGAGACCTAATTAAAGCTTAGCTTGTCGAGGTCAGGTCCCTCAAAACAATAACATATAGACATTTAAAAAAAAACATCCTGGTTATATTAGATTGATCGCTAAAGGCGCTAAAGTATACTAAAACAATAACTATAAACTATAACCATTATGATTATAAACATGGTTTAACTGAGTAATAAAAAGGGTGGGGAGTAGAGACTATGTACAAAAGGGGGCGATAAGAGTGTTAACAACGTGGGATATATACACGGAGAGAGGGGTGGGAGGGGTGGGAGAGGGTGGGAGAGGGAAAGGGAGAGAAAATGGACATACTTTCACTGTAAGCTGAAAGCTAGCTACAGGCGAGAAAAGGAAAGGAAAATGAAAAGGTAAGTCGGCAGTTGCTACACAGGTGGTTGAAAGGAGAAGAAAAGAAGAGCAAAAGATGGTGGGAATATTGGTGAGAAGTCAGCAGAAAATGGCTAAACTTGAAAAAACTACACAATTTGGATAAATCAAGTGCCTTACATAGAACTACAAGCATAAATCAAGACCGCCAACACAGTGCATGCCTCCACCAGTGCATCAGCCAGAAAAGTTGCAGTGCGGTGAAGTGGACAAAGAGGGCGACATTCTTTGAAGCAGTGCGTGAAGTGATTGCGTGCACTATTTCCAAAAACTTACCAACCAATGTTCTCGTTTGGAAGAGGGGAACTAGGCGGTTGCAAGTGAAAATTGGTTACGGAGTTTATCCTGCTGGTAGAGACGTGTAGTTCATATCTAACGAAGGTCTCTTGCGATGCGTTGAAAATTTGAAGTTCGGACATCATGTAGCCGGGCCTCACATTACTGAAAAATATGATGAAAAAGAAAAAAAATTATAGCAATGTAGTAAAACATGATGAAGTGTTGGGGGCTGGGGGCAGTTGGCCCCCAATCAAATTCAAATGTAGTTCACTTCTAATTCGATATCAGTAATAAATATTTACAAATGTTGCTGACATGGCAGACTTTTACCTGAGCTCCACGGCCTCAGGGGGGCTACGCCCCTGGACCCCACAAGGGCCCTAAGGCGGGCCCCTGGATCGAGCCCTGGATGCTCATCTGGTCGTAATAAAAATGCATAAAACCCCTGAGATTCATGTTTTATAAAATGATGTTTTATAACATGATTTTACTAATGACCGGTCATAAGTATTTGCTAATGACCCGCTTCGTCATCTCATAAACCTCAATCACACTGTCAAACCGACGATTATTTGGCCATTCGTGTTAAAGTAATATTTTGTTCATGCAGTCTCTTCTGGTTCCGGGTCTCGGTCTAGTTGGTGTGAATGTGGTACTATCTCAGTCAAACGAACGAAACCGAAACCAGGCCGACAACAGACCGAAAAGTACCCGGGACAGAATGGCAAAGAAATGGTTGGTTTGGAGTCGGGCTGGAGTAGATAATAGATATGCCGCGGTGTGAATGATGTATTTTACTGGTGTATAAGCCGCACATACTTTTCTTTATTTTCATGAATGACCGTCCCGTTCAGATCTGCACTAACATAGTCTGGGAATTCCCATTCTCCGGGCGTGACTTCCATTAGCCAATACGAGTAGCTGTAGGCCATAGCATCCTCACCCACATAGATTTCACAACGGAAGGTGACATTCGACCCGAGCTCTGCCGTGTGATTGGCGCAAAGATCCCCGGCGACAACAATGGGCGGAGCTGGGGGCGGAGTAGCTGTAAGAGTTAACAGAATGAACGTGATATACAAATCGTAACAATTATGAAAATTACAATGACGACGATGATGATGATAATGATACTAGTAGCTGCTAGGTTGTAAAGATGATGATAATAATAATAATAATAATGATAATAATAATAATAATTATTATTATTATGAAGACCACTATCCTTATCATCATCATCACAGTAAGTAAATAATGTTAAAAGACTATTATGTATCATTACAAATTTTTCATATGATCATTATCTTAAAGGTATTACAAAGTTTTGGTATGGGGTAATGAATTTGGTTCAAATGAACATATATTAGAAGCATCTGCGACCCTATACAACATTTAGTGATCGTTATTGCGGTTAAAATCGAGTCCAAAGTGTTGAAATTGTAAATAATAAACTCTTTTCGTTGAATAGCTCCCTCTCATGATTTTTAAAGCTATAAAAGCTAATTTTTTTAGTGCTTATAATACATCCACAGGGGCATCCAAATATTTCAAAATTGTAAAAAATCTTTATCCAGCCAATTTTCAAAATTTCCCAAAACTTTGTATTACCTTTAACAATAATGATGTTTGAATAAAATTATACATAACATCTTTATATTATCACTGTTTATCACAGAATTTATAAACAACAAGTATATACTTTCAATTACAATTATAGACTTAATCGTATGACAGATTAAGTCAATCCAAAATGAAGTAGAAATGCATAATACCTCTTTCTCCTGGTTCAAAAATAAAATAAAATTATCAAAGAGGGGGGGGGGCGAAATGGGAAACTCTTTTCATACCTTTCACTCTCAGTGTGATGTTTCTGGAAATCACTGTTCCATTTGCACCCGTCACTTCACACGTGTACACACCCGCCGCCTCAAGCCCCACCCTCCGGAACACGAGCGTCGAATTACAAACGCCCTGTGCCACGCCCATATCCACAGGCCACGCCCACGGGAAAGGAAGGCCGTCCTTCAGCCATCGCATGGAACAGAAGTTCTTCGGGTAGCATACGAGGTCTTTGTAGGTGCCCTGTTTGGAATGCTCTAGCCGGGTATACCTCTCAAACTCGAAACCAACCAATCCGATATCCGTACCTATAATTGAAAAGAAATGAGGAAGGGAGAGGGGGGGGGGAGAAAAAACAGAGAAAGAAAAAAACGAGAAAGAGAGATAGAGAGAGGAGAGAAGAGAGGGGGAGGAATGAGGGAAGAGAGAGAGAGAGAGAGAAATATATGATTATTGATTACCAATGAGTGACACTTCAGCAAGTTCAACGTGAGTATTAATTTTAATTTCCTTTCTGATACACAGTCACAAACGCTTCAAATGTTATCCTATATTCGATCGAATACCAACGCAAGTAAAGTTCTTAAGCAAACTTAGAGAATGATAATAGAATCGAAAGACGTTTCTAGATTCAATACGTATAGCGAGAGAGAAATAGCGAAAGAAACAGATGAATAGGCCTACGTGTCATTGTTTTTCTTTAGTTTTCTTTTTGCTTTGGACGTGTATAAAAATGAACATCGTTAACATTCATTTAAAAAGAAAAGTATTTTAAATACTTCAAGGAGTTTATGGAAAAAATGTCAAAGAAGACAGGACGAAACATAAGGAAATGGACTCCAATTAACATCTTAATTTGAAAATATCTATCATTTTGGTGATCTTGGCATTTATAAGAAAATCCTGTTTTGAGGCAGAACTTAAGCAAGGAAAAATCCCTGTAGATGTTCCATATATTCGATCGAAACGTTGTAAAATAATTTCAATCTTTTTGAGACGAATTTCTGCAACGGCAACCACCAGTCTTTTTTTTTCTTCAATTAATTTCATTTATAATTATAACATTATACCATCCCTCTAGATTCGAACACCCATCGAGTAAATTAATATTGCACAGAAAACGGGCATATATTGACATTCGATAAGATCCTTGTGAATTAGTGTCTCTTTATTCCGATTTACTATGAAAATAAAGGTAATTATATTTCACCAGCGATAAGAAATTATTAATATTTAATAGAGGAAATATTACAGCGAATCAATGCAAAGTGCGTAACTCGATAGACGCTTGAATTCGGAAGGATACTGCGTCAGTAGAATGCTTCCTCGTGTAAAAATAATATGTCTTGCAAAAAATCAAACATGTTTTTCAGTTATATGAAACAGAAAATTCATGTTCATTGGCACTAGTGTGAATGACAAAAAACGTTATGGTATTTATTTTGTTCTTTATTTTCTCTTTGCGGAAACACTTATATTTACGTGCTGTCCTGCGTGAGTGTTAATTAAGAAACAAATACATAACATTTTTTTTACATCCTCCGATTTGGAGATGCTGGATACGGGCAAGCCACATGCTAACATCAATTCTTCACGTACTTGTCTTCCTGTTATCAAAAATATGACTACAAGAATAAGTGATTAATAAACAAACAAAAATAAGTTTGAAAAGGTTATTTTGTACAATGTAGAGAGGATTGTAAACAGTGTGCGTTTTGACGTGACAGTGACTCAAAAACATCCTGATACATCCCACAGGACTTGAGGTTGTCATTTTTTTCTTCTTCTGAGAATTGATTAGTTTAGTCAAACGAATCATTAAAAAAAAAAATCAATCATCTACTTCTCATGTTTACATAGAAAAGCATATTTTCACGAGAGGTTTAAAGTGACCTCTGTTAAGGGAAACATAATTTAGACGATTTACATACATCGCCAAAATCAAAAGTATTTTAAATAGAAATTATAACAAACAATTCTAAGAACATGCTAACTCATATCAAAGGTGAAGGGGCACATTCATCCCGTGCCCCCTTCAAACCCGATTGACTCAATTATAAAGGACACCATCCACGTAAAAATTCCCCCTCATAAACATGTAGTTTTAAACAGACAAACAAAAATACATATGATAACTTTTATTGCTATTTAGTATCTATTTTCTTGCTTTTCAGATAGTTTGCGGTATTATACCCCTGTTTTTTAATCACAGATCCGCTTCTACAGCATACCCTTTGTTTTATTTGAAGACCACTAGTTAGTAATATTAAAGGCCGGGATTTTCCCTTGGTACCACGATTGACCGATACTGCCATAAAATTGTCCACATTTCAAGGAACAGTTTACACTAAATAAATATCCAGTTTTAATCAAACAGATCGATACTGCCTTATCTAACCGGGGTTTTCTGTTCTTTTAATAAATTTCCCCCTTCTTCCTCTTCTCATTAGTGATTATGTAGTTTGATGGCGTGAGTGATTTATTAACTCCTATCTCATGTTAGTACTCCTTGCTGGTGTCTCTTCTCTTTTTTCCATCTTTTATATCTTCATTATGTTTTTGCTTCTTCTCTATCGTTGCTTTTCTTCCTTCTTTCACCTACATAATTATATTCGACCTGTTTTTGTCTTGATCTGTATCTTCTACTGGTTTTTGAGTTTGAAGATTAAAATATCTATAACATCAGTATGATAGCATGTTGATAGCATGGACCTACTAAGACAAAATTATTTTTAGATGTGAAACAATAGCAAACTGCAATTATTTATGTAATATAACATCTCTCTCCCGCCCTCTCTGACTCTACATAGTCTGACAGAATATTTGAATCTAACAAGAAAACGATTTCTGTTACTTCTTTATATGTAGTGTTGGAGACATGAGTAAACCGAAACTGAAACCCAATAATACAAACAAAAATAGTTCTTACTCACAGACGGAGTGAAGAGACAATAGTTTTGTTGTTTAATGAATAAATAAACTTCGTATGCGTTCAAGTGGTTCGAGTCTTAATTTCTTTTCTAATTGGAAATATTTTAATATCACAAAAGAAACAGATCTGTGTTTCTTTTCTTCATGATCAATAATTTTTCGGTTATAAGCTTTTATTAATGGCATTTTCAATCAAACATTGTTTACAGTTTATGCAAACATGCAATAGGCCTACTTGGAATTTGGATAAACTTAATTTTGATCGGGAATGATTTCCCATGTATTACGTTGGGGATTTTGTGTGGAAGATTTTGCTTTGTCTTAAACTCAAGTGGTCTCCCTTTTATGATGAAAAAGGGGTTGAAAGGGGATTTTCCCTATAATTATAAGGGCACCTGCAGTGAGAGAGAGAGAGAGAGAGATAAAGAGAGAGAGAGAGAGAGAGAGAGAGAGAGAGAGAGAGAGAGAGAGAGAGAAAATGATTTCCCTCTTCAGCGCTCTCTCTCTCTCTCTATTCTTCACCATAGCCAATGCTTGAAGTATTGTGCAAACAATATTCACAGCCATACTTTTAACATCGCCATCTTTCTTAAAATAATAGCCTAAATTATATTTTCAAGATTTGAAAGAAAAAATGAAAAAACTGAACCAAACATAGAATAATTGATATTTTTGCGCCTTGAGCATTAGACTGTCAAGTGGATTTGGCGCCTTATAAATCTTATGTATTATTATTATTATTATTATTATTATATTTCACGGAAAGGTTTTGGGATATATGACTATTTAAATACAAATATTTCTGCCTATCAAATCTATTTCCCTGTTTCATAGGAGGATTAAATTACTCATTTACTTTGGGTTTATTAAATAATATATATCGTTGACGCGCTTGAATTAGGCCATTATATAAATGGGTATAAATATCATGAATATTTTTAATTCAGCACATATGCCATTTAACAAAGGTGGATAGCCTCATCAAGAGATGAATTGGGAAAAAATATTTTTTTCTTTAAAATGTGATTTAGGCCATTATCTTAAGAAGGTGACGATATGATCACCTTGAACTATTATCGAGGCGTGCAGCTGCATGGTACAAAGATGAATAAACAACTCATTCTCCACACTTATAAATGTCAGAAAATATGAAGAGGCGCGACAATTTTCTGATGAATTTTTCTTTGATATTTACGATAGCGTAAACAGGGTTAAAAAGATTGTTTCAAGAATATGAAGAACATTCTGTAAAATATATGCGTTTAAAACGATCGAAAATCATTATAAGGCAATTTCAAGAGCTTTATTCATTCCCTGTTGGAATGTGCGAGAATGTCAATGAAGTATTACGTAATCCGAACTTAAGTTGATTTTTTTTTCTTCTCCAAAGTCTTCTTTAACATTTTACAAACTTGTGAATTCTAATATCAGGGCTTGGTTGATAGCCCGGTAACTCTATAAATTATCATTACTTTGGCCTAAAAACAACCGTGAACGAGTAATTAATTCACAAGCTTTCTGTTATTTATCATCATTAAATATATATCATAAATCATATATATCACATATATATCGATATTGGTGGTAGTAATATTGATAAATAATTTGAGATGTTTCATGACGATTTTTTCCAATGCTAAAACTAACCGTTTTCACAGTTCAGTTTATCAATGGCAGCGGGTGGTGATGATAATTATTGATGATATTGATGATGGTGATTTTAACGAGTAATACAAAATAATTTTGGTCAAATTTGCAATGTTTTAGGACCAATTTACGATGATAAAACTTACCATTTTCACAACTCAGTTTATCAGGGGGGCAGGGTGTTTCCCAGAGAGAAGATGATATTGGTGTAGACGATACGCACCCGAGAAGAAAGGCGGCAAAATAGAGAGAATAAAACATCTTCGTACCTCGTTGTTACTATCGATGGCTTTTTGTTTGGGCTGTGTCTCTCAATATCCCGGTAGAGATAAATTAACTGGTACAGGATCTACAGTTGAAAAAAAAAATTGAAAGCCTCAGATTCTTTTTTTCTTAAATCAAGTTTTCACCAATTTATTGTTGCAGGCGAAAAGAGCCGAGGAAGAGATATTGCGTTGTGATGAACATGCGTATGTATAGCTGCGTATATATGGGTTTTTACCAGGAAGTTGAAATCAATATGTATTATTTCGTCGTGGGCGAAAATAGAAACATTGTTATCAGTTGAGTTTCGTAAAACTTGTGGAATAAAAAAAAAAAAATGCAATGTCGTGGTGAAGGCATCTTGTATATAGCGCCGGTATCCGCCTCCGATGAGCGCTCAATTAAATTTTGAATATTTAAAATATTTCTCTCCATCGGATACAAAGCTATCTTTGACATTAATAGGGGCATCTACCCCTTCCCTGAATTCCAGGTCCAAGGTCGACGGCTCTTTGACGAGGGGAATCGGACTGAGGATATTATTTTCTTGTAAGGTATGGTGGGCTAGTTGCCCGGGGCGAGGGAAATCGGACGGAGGACATCTCTTGTAAGGTATGGTGGGTTAGTTGCCTGGGGCGATGGGTAGTTGCCCTAAGGGAAATTATTCGAAGAGGTAGATATCGGTTTGTCGTCCAAAGGGAGCTGCCAATAATAAATAATTTGTGGGGATAATTAGAGTTATTGGTACGTGTGTGAGGGGGGGATGTTCAAAGTTCAAAGAGAAATCATTACTGGAAACGACTGTTGTATGTAGCTCTCTGTCTCTTTAGCCGAGTCTTTCCGGTCAAGTTCTCGTGATTCAGTTTATTTACAAGAAATGGTGGCCGGAGAATAGGGAGGGAGGGGGGGGGGGGGGGGGGGGGGGACTCACAGTACATGAACAAATATTCATGCGAATTCAACAAATAGAAATTGTGTTAAAAGTCAAACGATTCGCGTTTCAACTTAATCTATGATTCCATTTTTACATATTTCCGGTCATAGTACGTGCAATCAAACTTTAGGGTCATTCTTTTATTTTCTTCTCTCTCTTTTTTAACAGGAAATTACACGCTCGTTTATGAAAAGTTAAAGCGCTTTTGAAAGTAAGTACTTTCTCTTTAAGCCCAGGATATGATTGCCATAGTCATTTTCTTTTCAAGGTTATATATATATAGAGTACACGCAACATTTCCAAAATGACTGCAATTTGTTTTCATTTACGTGAAGAAATGAGGGAATGATACCGAAATAGATACCCCCCCCCCGTAATCCCATAAGACGATTAACCCTTGAAAGGTACATTCATCTTGGTTTCAGCCCCCCCCCCCCTCTCCCCTACCCACCGAGCCCCCGAATCCAACCCATTTCACCCGATCTATCCCACACTCTCCCTCTACATCCACTCATGATAATGCATAGCATTCGTATTAGGTGGTAGCACTGCCACTGAGTATGTTCCAAATAAATTTGTAATCAATTATTTCACACTGCCTTGCGTATTTGAACGAAGGTCAAGGGAGTGGGAAGAAATTTCTTCCCTCATTACAGATTTTCAACGATAGAAAAATTGCAGCCACATTTTTAGGAAATTATTTGCGTTAAAAATGTTATGTTAGGATTTAAACACAACATAATGATAAGTATCTGTCCATTCAAGAAAGAGCACACAATTAATGAGGAAAAGAAAAGGGAAAAAAAGAAAATGAAAACTATCAAAAACTACCCAAAACTGAAGAAAATTTCTCTATAAAAAGAAAAATGTGAATCTAATTTACAATTTTAAATCACTTAAATTAATCGAATTCGAGATTTTAGAGTGTGTCTGTACATAGTTACAATGATTAAATACATACATTTCATTGTATGATAATGTAGATATGTTTTGTGAATGGATATTCTTTCCTATTTATATGTATCCTTGATCTTGTAAACACATACATTTCAGCTTTTTAGCTGCAGCATGTGCATCATTGTACTGTATGTTTTTCGAAATAAAACCTTGAATTGAATTGAATTGAATTGAATGAAGATGACGTCAAAACCTTCATGACGTATTAATTCGTTCACACTGTTTCCTCAACGTCAAACAGGATTGTCTGCCTACGATCATGACGCGGGGGACTTCCCTTTTCGATCTCTCTCTCTCTCTCTCTCTCTCTCTCTCTGCATTTTTCTCTGTCTCTATCTCCCTTTCTCTTTTTCTCTCTGTCTATGTCTCTCTCTCCCCCTCTCTCTCTGTTTCTGTCTGTTTCTCTTTGTCTCAATCTGTCTCCCAATATATCTATATAAAAAAATATATATCTCTCTCTCTCTCTCTCTCATTTCATTTCATTTATTTTATTTTAATAACCAAATATAACAAAAATATATATATAATGATGACTTGTGCAGGGCATTGATTAAAAAAAAAAATAACCAAGCTCTTTACCTTTCTCATTCTGTAATTCTGTATCTCTCTCTGATTTTCCTGGTATCTTACCGTGTTTGACACTTGAATGGGAAATACGAAGAGAAAAAGAAAGACAGAAAGAGTTAAAGGAAGAAAGGAACAAGAGATTATTTCACACTTTAGTCTCACAGCTGCTGAGTGATGACTATTTTATGTACATTGATAATTGAAGAAATTTCATTATGAAAAACGGATATAATTATGTATAACATAAATGGTGCTTCTACTACTGCAACTACTACTACTGCTACTTCTACTACTACAACAACACCTACTACTACTTCTTCTACTACTACTACTGTTGCTGCTGCTGCTACTACTACTACTACTACTGCTGCTACTACTTCTACTACTGCTACTAATTCGGGTCATATCCCACATTATTGCACCTTTTTTAAGGGAAATGGAGAAATCAAGAAAGATATACTATGACTATGCATTTCCTTTTTTTATTGAAGGGTTGGGCAGGTCTAATTCGCTTGTCATTCATTGTTTACCATGGTGATTCGAAAGACAAGAGTATGTTTTAAAGAGTAAATATAATAAAAAGAGAAGATAAAAGAACTAGATTGGCGGGAGTGTAGGACTAAATATGAAACTGAAACAAAAACATTTAATCGTATCAGTGCCGTCATAATATTTTTGTATATAGCGAATTGTCTCGGTTTTGCTATTTGTTTTAAAAAAGGGAAGCAACAATACAAGTCTTTATTTCTTTATTTATCAAGTCATCTGTTGAGTGTTCTGAGTTCCCCTTTTTCTTATCTACCTTGTTTCCTGATTCCCATTTTCGATTTCGATTTCGTTTCGATTTTTGTTTTTGTGGTAGCTTCCACGTGCTTCCTGACCCCCCTCCCTCTCCCCCCCCTCTCTCTCTCTCTCTCTGTGTGTGTGTGTGTCTCTCTCTCTCTGTCTGACTCTTCATCCCTCTTACAGATTTGTATTTTTGTGTCCATTTTATACGGCATTTCCCACTTACGAGTTCGGGGGGAGGGGGGGGGGGGGGGTCTCTGTCGACAATTTGATCCAATACACTGTAGCGTATCATTAAAAACCCCATTAAAATGACATGGCTATGCCTAAACCCTTACAACCACACGTTGTATATAATGAATGTCTATATATCTTTTTAATGTCTTTAATCTCAACCAAATTTGATACATTTCTTTTTCACAGCAAGAAGATTGCAAAGATTTTCGAGAAATCGAATTACAGGAAAATTCAATAGGCCTACCCTTTTTACAAATCATGTTTGTATTTTATAATAATCATTTGATTCTACTGTTCGAACATTCAACAGTTGATGGAGAAGGCTATCAAAATGGCCGGAGGGTATAGTTCTCGAAAGTCTTTCGTTCATGGTATTCTATAAATCAACAGATCAAAATGTCCTTGAAATAATGTCCTTTCCATTCCCGTCTATTTATGGCGATTACAAGTTGAGTTCTGGTCATGCGATTGTATTGTGAAAGAAAAGGTGTGGAATGGATGAGAAAAAGTTGATCATGTAGCATGTAAGTATTGGTGTGTATTGCAAGGTTCTGGAGTCATCAAAATCATAATAAATTTGGCCCAGTTTTGGTAAAGTAACAAGCACTGTACACAGAAAGATGTATATGAGACTACACAATTTAATGGTGTCGGGCCTACTTACCTTGATTTCCTTATCTTTCTATGCTCGTTACTCAGCCAGTATACAATGTTCTACCAAAATTGTTTGGCAAATGACATTTATTTGTAATCTTGAACATTCAGTGTAAGTTTTGTTTGATTCTGTGAGAATTCATTTTCTTTTTTTACCAGAACTCAAGTTTATTTTTAACAGAGTTGATGATATAGTCTCAAAGTCATCATACATGTCATATCTGTCAAAACAGGACTTTGATCAAATTTTAGGGAATCAAAGGTTAGAATGAGATGGGGAACCCCCTCCCACACCGACCCTTGTTGGTAGATGCAGTGTATTATCTCAAAACAGATTCTAATCACATATTCACCGGTCAAAACATCTGACCCCTCCAAAGAGGGAGAGAGAGAGAGAGAGATGGGGGGGGGGGAGATATGTTACACTGGGGCATACGACAACAGTCAAAAACAGAAACATAACATTTATTTTGGCCAATACAATATGTAAAAGAAACCGATATGTGAAAGTTCGTTAATACGAAATCGAACGGAGAACATTTTTCATAGAAACTATATCTATCAATTCTGAGTATTACATTAACTATCTTCGTGGATATGATATTGAGGATGTGATTCGGTTTAACATCGTAAATCATTTATTCAAATTACGAAGGGGGGAATTATTGAGCCTTCTTCAAAGAATTACTTTGCTATTTTGTATACTAAAGGAAGATCTGCATTTCTGGGGAAAAAGAGAGAATATTGTTTTCATGCAAAGCGTCACCACAGCAGTATTGTGTTTCCTTGATTGACTTATAAATGACAGAGATGCTGGTAAGGTATTATGTTTCAAGTTTCGAGTTCAGCTCAAATTGATTTCCACAATCCGTTTTAGATTTAGATTTGTAAAAATCCCTTCATTTGAATAAGGGCGAGATGAACACAATTGAATAAGGAAGATAATTATTTTAAAATAATGAATTAAAGAGGGGGTAGGAAGGCATGGAGAGGATGGAAGAGAGGGAGGAAGGGAGGGATAGAGAGAGAGAGAGAGAGAGAGAGAGAGGGGAGGGGGGATTCACTTTCCGTTTTACACATTTTTAGTTAAAACGTCCACGATTGAAAATGACGTCAGTATTAATTAGGGTTTAAAACAATGATGGGATAATCGAAACGACTGCAAATCACATGATGTGTACCTTATCAAAAACTCACATACCCTAAACCACCACAATGCACTTTGACACTACAAATTAAAAGCATGTGTTAAAAATAGGCACCAAACCCTGAATCGAGGGATTAGAAACGAAAATGAATGATCACCAGCGTGGGCGGATAATGATTATACGCCCACACAATGGTTGCAACATGATGACGAAGATGAGTTAAGAACAATAATTTCAGTATCGAAAATAATATCGCTATTATAGTGATATTCGTTTGTAAGATCGCGACGTTTCTTGTGCCGCTGCTACACTTCGTCAGGTGATAAAATATGTTGTAAGCAAACGTGTTTTCTTTTAGATCCCTTGTTGATCATACATTGCGAGACAAACTACTATGTCACCAGCGATATTATTTTCAACACTTGCTTTGTTGATAAATTGATAATCATTTTTAAAATATTCGTTTGCTCGTCAGATACTTTTTGCTTTTGAGCCCTCTCACCCTTTTCACAGAATCAAGGATCCGCCCTGAATGGCAAAACAAAAATGACCACATTGTTGAGTGGAGTGAGAAGTACAATGCCCCTGCCCTCCCCCCCCAAAAAAAAAAAATCAACTCAAAAGTAACAACTCAAAAGGGCGACTACGTGTAATGTGTCCCAAATATATACACACTGTTGCTCATAAAGTTGGAATATTTTTTTGTTAAACCTAATTTATGGAATTATTTAGACAATGATTTATTCCTAATAGATCTAGATAATAGTAGACATTCTCAGATTGTATTGAATAATAAGTTACTAGTGTTTGCGTGACTGCTAAAGCATGTGTATGCTACTATGCTTATCAACTAGGGGACCTACGCCCTTAAGTCATAAATGACAGTACTGAGGATTAATGCCCCACAAAAGGGCACTAATATAACACATCGACACGGTTTTGTATGATGTTTATTCCGCGTTTATCCTTACATAATGTTATCTCCGGTGGTGTAACTTCATTATTATCTAAGCCTTTGAGTACGCATGAGTATTGCAACAATGGGGTAATTTCCGGGAATGTTCACAAACACTTCGATGTCGCAGATTTGATTTTTAAAAGCATAGGGTATTCTTTTCTTCTTCTTAAGAGCACTTCTTGTTAAGAGCAATTCATTTCCCGAAAGAGTGTCATGTATTTCAAAAGGGAACTTCCGAATCATGAAAGATCTTTCTCGATACCAAGTTTCAGTTTCAATTTTTATTTTTCATTTCCAACAGAACAGTAATTTTGACAAAAAATCAGATATACAATTCAACATTCAATAATAAAATACATTTTAGATGGTTTAAAGTTGTGAAATAAAAAGTATACATAAATATCCAGTATAATGGGTTTTTATTTTTAAAGATAAACCCGTGGAAATGGAGGGATCCACTGAAAAGCAGAGCTTGTAAAATGTGGATCCCTCGATAAAGAAAATACATAATTTCACATCCTGAATTCACATCATAGGCCTTTCAAAGTATATTGCCATTAAAATGAATTTCCAATTAATGGGGCAAAAATGTCTCACTTTAGATCAATTTCATTGCTTATTATTAAGTTTTGTACAAAAAATTATCATTCCTACAATGACTATTATGTAATCTTTAAGTATGATAGATTTCTATGGGATATACATGTATAGAGCATTGATGATGCCCTGAAATTGAATTCTTCAAAGTCTGTTTATGCTTGTTTTAGGTTTTAGGTTTTATATGTAGTCAAATTATATTATTTTAAGTTGTATTGTATGTCGTATAATAACTCTTAATATCTTAATTCCTGGACCCCAGGGAAGAACAGTTTTGTTATACTAACAAAGCTGAATGGGTTATCCAGCCATTCACTATACCATTGATTTTTACTATGTACATGCATTTTCTTTGTATTGTTTTTAATATTGTGATATGGAAAATAAATACCAACACCAATACGCTATCATGTCTAGACCATATGATGACTTCGAAAAAAGGCACACTAAATAGAAAGAATGGCTTTACGAGAATGGATAGGCAGGTTTTACGGGTAAAGTGAGGATAGTTGGTCACTAACGGCAAGGTTCATGCATTCACCTCCCCTTTTAATATCAGGGATGGAAAGAGATTTAAAAGCTAGATCCTATATAATTATGGTGTAGCGGCATGTAACCAGAACAGCACGACAAGTCTGAAGTTGAAGACTATCAGGCCAAATAGGAATTATTCATGAATAAGTTCCACAAAGGGTATAGTTACTGCTCATTGGTCAGCAGATACACTATCTGCCATAGCAACAATTTGTCTATGACAAGTATTAAAAAAAAAAAAAAAGAGTCTGGTTGGTCATTCACACCCAGCCAGCCCACAGGTACATAGTAACAATGACCCCATTGGATAAGACTTGGGGCATGTATGCAAATTGAATTCCAAGTATACTAATTCTGAGCAGTATAATGTTGTGCCAATTAAGCACCAATCCTGCTTGCATGAGAACGGAAGAAGAAAGTTTCACTTTAAAGAAGTTGTTCATATCGTTGGTTCGAAAAGTCCTCCCTTTTTTTTTATTATGAAAAATATCATGTTTTTACTAGCATTAAAGTTAACATAGTTTTTCAAAATACCACCCATGATATTTCCCTGATGGAATTTGAAATTCGAGGATCATTATTTTTGAACCTTTTCCCAAACTTTGCATGTAATTAAAGCGGGACTGCACTACTTGCAGCTACTTGCGCCCTCTATATAGCAAACAATGCCCAAGCGATACCATTGGTCCCCCATGATCCCTTTTTTCTTATTCTAATTGAGAGCTGATTTGATAAGATCACCACTTGTCAGTGACCAGCAGGGAGGTATAATCCCTCCTGGCCAAAGTAGTGCAGATAGTGCGTGTCAGTCATCCAGTATATATCCTGTTTGGACACTAAACAAAATATATAAGAGAACAACTACTTTCACTTCCTACTAATGAGATTCCCACATTTTCCCTGGTTGAGTGATCTTTATAAAATGACATTTCTCTGGAAAAGGGGAATTAATTTTCCTGTGCATCGTTTCACTAATTAAAGTGTCATAAGTACAAGTTTCTTGAAATCCCTGTAGAAAAGTTGTACCACTGTGGGAAAAATTGGTGATTAAGATGAACATTGGCACTGATCACAGTTATAATCTGACTCTGACAAAATGTAATTATTTGTTTGGGATACAATCAAGGGACACACACGCCTCTTGTATAATTTTTCTCTGTTTGTGTTTAAAATATTACATTTACTCCTGTAGGTTTCAGGGAAAAGTTATTGTTTACGAAGCTTTTATTTCAATGGTAAAGTTCAAACAAAAAATAGAATATAAAATTGCCCAAAAGAAAAATAAGTTACATGTCCATTTAAAAAAAATGGTCTATCAAGTTTAAATGAAATTTTGTAGTAGTGTTGCAAAGCTCTGTTGTCCTTAACATCTTCATTGACTTTTTGTAATGTAAATTTGCCTCTTGGGGAAGTATGTGAGTGTGTGTGTGTATGGGTGCATGAGCGGGTGCCTGTTTTGTAGTTTTAAGATGATATTATATATATTATATTGTTGCTTTTACTCTATTAATTTTTCAGAAATTACAATAAAAACAGTTTCTTGAAATCTCATTGAAACAGGTGTTAGATATAATACATGCGATTCAATAGGTTCAAGGTGAACTTGTAGCTATGCTGTCTTTTTTTGTTAAAGATAAAGACCGGTAGTGATAATATTGCGGTTCAAGGGTTTTGGTGCAAAATATCCATTCAATATTGTTTACGGTAAATATTGCCTTCAGAGGTTTAGATGACAATACTTCAACCTAAATTTGCAAAAAAGCAGAAATATATGCCCAAATGTTCAAGTTGAAGTGCATTCACGATATCTATCCAGGCCGGATCGATATGATAATTTACCAGATATATCAATTAGTAGGCGGTTTCCTGGCAAAATTTGTATCATCACATATTATTCAAAACATATTCTTTCGCATGATTGGTAATAAAGCTTTTATTTCATTTTTGAGATGGGGGGGGGGGGGGGGAGGCGTTTCCAAAACTGTTAAATGCTGCCCAATGAATTCTATAAGACAGCTCTGAACTTGGCTATGGCGTCACAAAGAAAATCTGAATTTTAGAATCAAAGTGACAGTAGCATACCTGCCAACCTTTCACAGCAGAAATTAGTTGAATTAGAATTGTATTTAATTCCAATAAAGGCATAAATCAGAAATACAGAACAGATAATCATACACGGAATCAAAGTTACCATAATTTACCATTGAACTTAATTTTTAAGTGACATATACACCACGAAATAAAAACCTCTAAAGAGCATTCACAACTAATCATAACACATCCAGATAAGTATATAAGCTTTACAAAGCTGATCCTTTTATTAATCAATACAATTCTACAAGGTTTTTTAAATTACAATTCTAAAAAGTAGTCACAAATATTCATAAAAAGTGCATTAGCAGCTTTACAAAATACTAACTATTAATTAAAGAAAATTTACGTTTTATTGCACAAATTCTATCCAAATTGATATCCATCGTTTAGGATGACCCATCCACATTTGTGGTGATGAAATTCATGTTTTATCACTTTTCAAAAGCATAAAATATTACAGTTTCTTAAGCACAAAGCTGTTTGGCTATCATTGATTCAATGACTATCATAACTACTAACTATTTACTCATAAGCCTAGCACCAAGACAACAAAAGACATACTTTCAATCACCTTTCAAACTTCTCGAAAATTCTTTAAAATAAAATGTTTACTTTAATAACCTTGTTTCAAGTTTTCTTGAATTGAATTGAATGTTTGCCAGAGCCGTCTTTTTTTTTGCATTGGAACTAAAAAAACACACATACTAACAAGACCTGATGAAGCACTTGACCCTTTTTATTTTCTTTGTCTGTTGAGAGGTATGAGGGCATTAACGCATATACTTTGATACAAAGTTAATGCCCTTCTAGCTTAAGCTTGTTGGTTTTAGAGTGGATTAATTTAGATCAATAATGACAATAATATTTGGATTTACATATATAGAGCCTTTTCAAAATGATACAAGGCGCTGTCCCTTAGTCTAAGGACAGCTTAAGAAGAATTGTAGTGGTATGTTTTTAGTCTTTGAAGAAACTAGTCAAGTGAATCACAACTTTTTCAATGACTTTATGACATGGCCCTATGCATGTAAAATGACGGCAAACTAGCATACATTTAGTAGATTGGCAGTGTTGATGTTGTATATTCTATCTGACTGCTGAGAAAGCAAGTTATATACAGTCAAACCTGCTTTAGTGACCACCTGTTTACAAAGACAACCTGTCTACAAAAATACACGGGGGCTCGGGGCAAATTAGCCCCCGAAATGCCAAAAAGAGCCCCCCCCAAAAAAAAAAAAAAAATGTGCATAGAGTTCAATGCAAAACGAATTGAAGAGTGTTATTTTCATGCAAGCAAGCTTGAAAAGTAGCCCCCGAAATGTTTAAAGTATTTTTTTCCCTGAAGGACCACATTTTTAAAAATGGTTTCTCATTGAAACATGTACTTAAGGAACCTGCCTATAAAGATCACCTGTCTACAAAGGTCACTTTTTGTGTTTCCCTTGGGCGGTCGCTGTAGACAGGTTTGGCTGTATATATAGGAAGCATTCCCATTGCGTATTATGTCTGAGATGATCCAAGGTTAAAACCAAGGGATATGTGTATCAAGTGAAAACAAAATTGTTTCAAAGGGCTTCAATAACTCCATCCCTATTCAAAGTTTTTGTTTACAATTTTAGCAACGTAAATTTGGGAAGACCATCCCCAATTGAGGAGGGACTAAAAAAGGAAGTATACTTGAGTATAAAGAATCTTAAAATACATATATCATACATACTTTAGCAGCTTATAGCACCACTTACACATGGCATTGTATTGCAGATTTATCATTACTTATTTCAATTAAAATTCAGATAGGTCCATGTTCTAAACACGTATCTTGGCAGGTTTGTATTGTCAAGGTACAGGAGAAAGTATTAAACGATAAAACATTCAATTAGATTTGTCGCTATAATGCAGAAATATGCAAGAATTTTAGCAATAATGAACTCCACACAGAACCTACAAACCAGGCCACAATCGTTAGGCACGAGTTGTTATAAAAATACATCAATAAAAGGCAGAAATAGGCTCAGAGGTGGTGACATTTAGTAATTTTAGTGAGCACTAATAGACTGCAAACTCGACCTGAATCAGGCCAATTGGTAGGCATGAGTAGTTGAAGCTATATATGTACAATTATGTCATTACAAGGCAGAAATGTTGCTCAGATAGAGTCTCCAGCAACATCAGTAGACACAATAGATTTCAAACAGAACCCACAAATCAGGCAGATTGCTAGGCATGAATAGTTGAAGCTGTATGTCAGTATAAGGCAGAAAAATTGCTTAAAGTCTATGATAAATGGCAATTTATTGAGTGAAACAGACTTTAAACATAACCTAAATATGGCCACAATCACCAGAAATGAGTCTTTAAAGTTATGTGTTATTATAAGTCAGAAACTTTCTGCAAGGTCTCTAGCATTTGGCGATTTTAGTAATCACAACAGACTCCAGACAAGATTAAAGGGATCCGGTAACTTGTCTCAGATTCTGATTCAAAATTCTGGATTTAGCTCATGCTGCAATGGTAATTATAAACCTTTAGGTCAGTCAGGAAACCCATGACTTTTACAAGCCGATCGCCTGTCTAATTATCAAGATATTTATGATTGGAATTACAAATTTTGAAAACCGTTTACTAAACGGTTTTCATAACACTGCAGTCTATTGGGAAAAAGGAGTATGGTAAAACCGGTCACTCAAAGATTTTTACTTTTTTGAGGCACTTCTTGATCACTTTGAAGCGCAATTTTGTTTAGGGCTTCAATATTACACCATATCACAAACACTGATAACATGTAGGGCAGTGTATCTCAGATTTAACATTGTTAAACGATCACATTAAACCAGGCTTTAGTAACTAAACATAAACTACACCACTCTACAACACTCTGTGATTCGAGAGAGGACAATAGATTGCAAGCAGAACCTACAAAGCCAGCCACAATCGCACAGCTTACTTAATTTGTTGAGACTGTTCCAATTCGTTGAGACTGTCCCAATTCGTTGAGACTGTCCCAATTCGTTGAGACTGTCCCAATTTGTTGCATCCTGAGCTTTTTGGCTAGTACAATAATCTACAGAACTTTGATCCGGAACAATACTTCATTCCTTGGAAAATACCAGGTGAAATGCTAAGGGGCCCGTTTCACAAAAATTGTCATCAGTGACAAATCAGTCTTTGTTATAAGCTACTGAAATCCTTGCTTCTGATTGGTTATCAGCAGATTTATCACTGATTTTTGTCATTTGTCATTGAAAAGAGGCTTTGTGAAACACCCCCCAGATGTGGTTGGACTTGTTTCCTGCAATGGTCCCTATTAGACCACATGTGGCGTGTGCCTAGCTGCCTCTGGATTCACTCCAGGCATTGAATCTTTTTGCAAAACTACATTTTCTATCAAGCTGTCTGCCTCTACGCTCAAAAGCGGCTGCTCCGTCGTACTGCTTGAACTGGAACGTTGTCGAGGAACGGGTGGCATCTGCAATCTTAGAGTACTCCACACACGCGTTTCGGCCCTCTTCAGCTTTGGCGCTATCCGAATAGACTCTCTGGCCTCCATCTCAATATGGTTACCGTTTTCCATTGAAAGGGTTCTGAGAGGCTCCTGAGATCGAGAGTCCTTGAAGATCTGCCAGTCTAGTCGTGGGTGGGTGCTGACGATGTGGTCGAGGGCCACATGAGCCTTGATGACATCGGGTGAGATCTCTCGGATGAAGATGGGTATGATCTCCTTCTTGTGCTGTTTAATGATGTCTAGGCATTGCTCAGTCTCCAGAGACATGTACCTACAATCAATAAGGATCATTAGAATAATAAAATCTTCTTTAAGTGCATATCACATTAAAATATAACGTCCCTTTTAGTTTGGATATATTACCCCGACTTTAATTCTGGCAGCCGTAATATAATGCATTTCAAGGAATAAATCCTGACAGGTACCCATTTAACACCTGGGTGGAGAGTGGCAAATATGGAAGAATGTCTTGCCAAAGACGTGAGCGCTGCACTGGGATTCAAACCCTCTACCCTTGGATTGATAATATTAATAATAGGCATTTCTATAGCGCCGTCTATCTAGAAATTCTATTCCGAGGCGCATTTACTATTACAGCGCTCCAACATTTCAAGGAATTAATTCCTGCCAGGTACCCATTCACCTCACCCGGGTCTAGTGTGGCAAATGAACATTAATGCCTTGCCAAAGGACATTAGGCCCTATTCTATGCAATCATATATGTGTTTGTCCATTAGTTTAAGAATAAGGAAAGTGTAAAGTAGAAAGTGATTGAATTTTCAAAGTTGTAATGGAACAAGTACAGTATGTGTCGTACAAGCAAGACTCACCCTTAAATTGTAGTACTTTGTTTTATGTATTGTGTTTCACATTTTTCTTGTACTGTTTAGAGAAACATATTCGTTCATTACCGGTATGCGCTCTATGAATATTGAATTATGATCATTATAATACAGAGGATGTGGTGAAGATGGTTATACCTGTATGTAAGAAACTGTGGCGACAGGAGAATGATATAACGACGACTCCTAGACAATGATTGGACGATTTCCTCCGACGTCTCTGCAAAGAATAAGAAATCATAATAGAATTGAAATTGCACATTCATTTCCTGTCGATTGCTGGTACACAGACAAACAACAGTGACACAAAGAATACATTTATAATACTCATGCTTGACATCTAGTTAAAGATAAAGTTGAGTTCTGGTCATGCGATTGCATTGTGAAAGAAAAGGTGTGGAATGGATCAGAAAAAGTTGATCATGTAGCATGTAAGTATTTGTGTGTACTGCAAGGTTCTGGAGTCATCAAAATCATAATAAATTTGACCCAGTCTTGGTAAAGTAACAAGCACTGTACACGGAAAGATTTATATGGGACTACCCAAATGGTGTTGGGCTACTAACCTTGATTTCCTTATCTTTCTATGCTCATTACTCAGCCAGTATACATTTTCTTCCAAAATTGTTTGGCACATGTCATTTATTTATACTCTTGAACATTCAGTGTATTCGTTTGATTCTGTGAGAATTCATTTTCTTTTTTTACCAAAACTCAAGTTTATCTTTAAGCTCAAATGTGACTTTATTACTTGATACATACATATCAGTATGTGAGACTCCCACTGTAGCTTCCATACAGAGCTCTGCCTGTGTTGTTGTCTATGTGACATATCACCACAAGGTGGCGCTATTAACTTTAGACTAATGAGATATACATATATCATTACAATATTATGCAGGTTCATTACTGAAAGTAAATTTGCAGGAAGATAACAGCATTCCTCCCTCTACACAATTTTTAATCAGGTACAAGTTTGCGAATTACAGACAGTGGGTAATATGGATATTATGAATCGGTTGCAGTACAGCACCCATATCTGCTGCCAGCTGCTATCGACTCAAGCATTATTGCTTATGATAGTTGGCCTCTGCATTTATCTTTATTATTTTTTACTTACCTCCATACTATCAAGCTTTCAATTATGCATTTTTATTTGTGTGAATTTAAGTTGTCAGTCTTTATGTAAATCAATTATATTATATACTATTGTTGTTATTTGAATGTTTTATATTTGATTTATTAATAAATGCAGAAACATCTGCTAAAAAAAAAAATATCAATCAGGTGATAGATGCACAATAAGTACTAATGCAGGATATTTGAGACCACAAGCCATATGTTGTTTTCAAACTAATGGCATGAAACATATATACTTTGTTTTTGGCGCAAATTACATAATAATGATGTTAGAAAGAAATTCTGTTCCAAAGTCATTTGACAATAAACATATGTGCATTAGTTGAATGAAGATGACAGTAGGAAGAGGTTATAGAGGAATGGGTTAGGTTGGGTGCCAGAATTTCCATTAAACAAGCCCACCATGATTTTCCAATTCCAAACACAGCCTTCCTTTATTAGTTTTAACATATATGGCATGAAAAGCCTATGAAATAAACTAGCAAATGCTCTTGCTAGGCTTTTGCTGGCTTCATTAAATAACTTGTATGTCAAGATGTAAGCAGAATAATAGATTAACAACCCGCTAGGATTTTCACTAGTTGTCTTTGGCCTAATGCTCTACAGTCCAATATAAAACTTCAAATAACAGTAGAAATAGAAATCTTTGAAAAAACGCCAGATTATAAGCAAAGCCACCTGATTTTAGCATACTCCAACTGAATACAGTTCATTATCTCGGATGGATGTACCAAATACCAGCAATGAAAATAATGTTTGAATTTTTGTATTATTTTGACTACACCATATGTCTGAGTACTTACGGATGGGTCTCCTATTCTCTGCATTTTTGAGAAAATATAACAAATTCAAAAAGAGGGTACCACTTGCCTTTGCTAATGAACAACTAAGTGCGGGGTGGAGAATTAGCTTAAATGAAAATATTTCACATATTTCATCTTGAAGCTCTTCAAAAATGTCTATTTTCTTGTCACCTTTTTTTTAATGATCTTTGTTTCATGATTTCTTAACATGACATGCCCTGAAAGGATGTATGTGTATGTATTTGATAAATTTATATTCCAATTTTTTAAATAATAATAATAATAACAAAAATATTAACATTTATAAAGCAATTAATAGTAACGTTTCTGAGCAATGTACTATTATTACCCCGGAATTCATATTAAAATAGAAAATTGCTAAATACATCTAAACATAATAATAATATTTGGTTCTTGTACATTATTACCCCGGCATTAGCATGGCTGCCATTACGGCGCTCTAGCATTTCAAGGAATTAATTCCTGCCAGGTACCCATTTACCTCACCTGGGTCGAGTGTGGCGAATGTAGATTAATGTCTTGCCAAAAGACATTAGTGCCGCGGACCTTGTGATCCAGTCCGGTGACATATTCACTTGACCACGACACCTCTACAAATGTACCGTAATTAACGGTGTATAAACCGCCCTCATGTATTAACCGCAAATTAACCAAAATTTGGCCGAATCTGTCGGCAGCAAGCCAGGTCCGATTAAAAAAAAGCCACGCGGGAAGGCCTTTCATTTAACTGCGAGGTGCAGCTGAATGTGTAAGATCATTAATGTAAATTTAAAAACAGTAGAGGACCTAGGATAGAACCTTGTGGTAGCCGTGTAATAGAAGAAAAATTGGAGGAATTATTATTATAAACTACATATTGAGATCTATCAGAAAGATTACTTCAAACCAAGAATGACAGACAAATTTGAGTGTTGTTCTAGTTTCCGAGTGGTGAGTCAACACACCGATTACTGAGCTGGGAGACATTGCCAGGCATAGCGCCAGGTGGAGTGGCATAAATCAATTTTTTGTTGTTGGTGTACTGTGTATAAGCCGCATCCCCTGACTTTGAATTTTTTTCGGTTGCAAAAAGGTGCAGTTAATACACTGTTAAATGGTATTCAGTCTTTATTGAGAAAGACCTTTTTCAAGTTTGATGATGAAGACCTACCATTTCCGGGGAGAAAGTCTGTCTCTGCAAGGCACACAGTGTAACCAAGCTTGGTCAAGCGTTGTTTGAGGTCAAGGGCGTACAGTCGGTCTGGATTGTGTGAACTCTCACCGTCTGACCAGTAGTACGATATGTACGCATCGTAATCCTTGCCGTCTGAGAGTGAAACAATGAGTCAAATCAGAGTAGTCACAAGAAATCATTGTGATTAAGTTATGATAAAACATTGATAATTCTCGGTTTCGTTTTTTTGGGGACGCACGGTATAATAAGGTTAACATCAGCATAAAAATATGATTTTTACAAGAAAATTGACAGATAAGAAGTTTGATGATGATGTACATAATACAATATAGCCGCATTGAGATCCCAACGATGAGGCTGCTGAAGAACAATTGGTATCTAATCTTAAAATTAACAGAGTAGGATAATAAATACCACCCAAAAGAACACATGCATGGAGATTACAAAGTGACTACCTAACGGTTTTAGCTAGAAAATGTAAGATTCATTAGAAATGTTAAAAAAATGATCTGGGAAATTGCACTTGTAAAGCATTTTGTCTGTTTGGAGAAGAGAAGGGTGTCGACTCAAATAGTTTTTAGGACTTAAAGATAAAGTTGAGTTCTGGTCATGTGATTGCATTGTGAAAGAAACGGTGAGGAATCTATCAGAAAAGGTTGATCATCTAGTATATAAGTATTTGTGTGTATTGCAAGGTTCTGGAATCATCAAAATGATAAGAAATTTGGCCAAATCTTGGCAAAGTTACAAGCACTGTACATAGAATGATGTATATGGGACTACGCGAGCACATGGCGAAAAAAACCTACCCCCCTGATTTTTACGTATTTTATGTCATATTTAGAATATGAAGGCATTTGAAGAGCCATGCTTTTCAGGGAACATGTTTAATCTGATGTTCTTCCACCCTTGCATAATAACAATGATAACGCTCACAAATTATTTTTTACCTCTTCCCAGAACTCAACCTTCTCTTTAACGCCTTTCTAGCTCTAAACAGATGGTTAGTAATAATAGTGCCCCTATTTACCATCTTTTTCCTGTTTTCCAAACTGGTCTTTGTATAGCAGCTGTATCTCAGTCCTCTTTGTTCTGTAGATGAGGCCCAACATTAAGACAGTCATCACGATGAATGCCATCATCACGCTAACAGGTATCTCCCACTTCGGTAAAGACCGTCTCGGTTGGACTGTTGTGGGAAGGATAGAGAGAGCTAGGGCATGTAAACGTTATTCATATCATCATCATTATCATCAACATCGATATCATAATTGTATCATTATCATTATTATCATCATGATCTACATCATCACCATCATCATAAAAATCTCAGTCACTATCATCATCATCATCATTATCATCACTATCATCATGACAATCATCATAATCATCATCATCATCACTTTTGTCACAATAATCATCCTCATCATCTTCACAATCATTTTTACCAGCTCTAGTCTGTATCATCCTACCTTTCAAGTTGAGTGTATTGTTGATGTTGCCAAGAGGCGTAGAGCAATACACAGTATAACTCCCCTCAGATGTCTTATTCACAGCGCGTAAGGTGATGCAGGATTCTATTTCTTCCGTTCCTTTGCTTTGAAAATAATTATGATAATGAGAATTACTTTATTATGATTACTGTTCTTTATTATCATGGTCATCAGCACGCACACGCTTGTGTGTGAAGTCTATGGAGTGGGAATGAGGAAACCATGCAATGCGTGTGACACAATGAAGCGCCAATGTGCGGAGCAAATGGTGGTTTCCTATTTCATGATAATGCCTTAATCCTTTTGCATGTGCTATAACATAGAATTTCCCCCGGATCAATTTAATAGATACATTTAAGTAATCAAATGGACCATTGTTATTGAGACCCTTAGTTCACCTCAATAGAAAGGAATACCTTGTCATTTGTATAATGTTATTTTATCGGTAAAGAACGAATTGTTTGTCTTTAAATTGGTAATGCATACCCGGTAATAGAATGTATAATTTCTACATGCATGTCCTTTAAAATTTTGCAATTTTTCATTTAATTTTGTAATATTCATTCAAACAGGTTTTTTTAATAAACATTACCTTTTGTCCCCAGAAAGTATAAGGAAAAAAGAAAAGAAAAAATGGGAGCCCCTCCTGTTACAAATGCTCAGCAGTATTTACCAATACTAACCAAATTCAGAACTTCAACCTTACACTTAACCCTAATCCTACAGTTACGCCAAAACCCAAAGGCAACCCCAATCCTATTCAATATTCTTGACAAAATAAACCCCAAGTAATTGTCATCAGAGCCAATCTAAGATCAACGCCAATTTGAGAAGTCAAGACTGATTCATTTAAAAGCATTGGGAAATTTTAGTTCTCCAGATGTAAAGGGGAAGGGTTGATACAATCAAACCTGCTTTAAGGACCTCTGTCTAATAAGACCACACTTCTTGTCTCACTAGAAATAATTAATGCTTCTCATATAGACCATGCACCTGCCTCTAGATTGCTTTTTGGTCTTTCTATACAGGTTCACTGTTAGCTAATCGGTCAATTTTAGTCAAGACACATTGTTTTATAGCTTCATTAATATCTTGACCTTGAGAGGGAACTATACAACATGAAGAGTTTATTATTTACAATTTGATAAGACAGGGGATAATCACCTCACATTTTGGATCACACCTTCATCCTCCCAGTAGGTGAAGGTACTATCCGAGACCACGCCCACTTGGCAGACGCAACAGAAGGTCACGTCTTCTCCCGGATGGACTACCTTATCCTGGCATGAAGAGTTATACTTGATGACAGGGCCTATAGATGCTGCAGAGATAAAATAAGAAATGTTATACAACTCTCTCATATGTCCTATTCATATGACTTGTCAAACATGGCCAGCATGTGTGATTCCTTTACTGAGCCTATCCCAATTTTTTTCATGAAAAAACATGCATTAAAGATAGAGTTGAGTTCTGGTCAAGCAATTGCATTGTGAAAGAAAAGGTGTGGAATGGATCAGAAAAAGTTGATCGTGTAGCATGTAAGTATTGGTGTGAACTGCAAGATTCTGGAGTCATCAAAATCATAATAAATTTGGCCCAGCCTTGGTAAAGTAACAAGCACTGTACACATAAAGATGTATTTGGGACTAAACAAATAATGTTGGGGTTACTATACCTTGATTTCCTTATCTTTCTATACTCATTACTCATCCAGTATACATTTTCTTCCAAAATTGTTTGGCAAATGACATTTATTTGTAATCTTGAACATTCAGTGTGAGAATTCATTTTCTTTTTTTTATAAGAACTCAAGTTTATCTTTAACAAGGATCTAAAAGTTTAATTGTATAAAACAAACGATGCACATTTTCTTCATTCATTAAAAAATCTATCTGCTCTTCTTGAGGCTATTTACGCACCTAGTCCGACAGCTTTGTACGATAGATGCAAACAGCCTCAACTTGATTGCGAATAGATTGTATAATTAACTCATTCGCATGCATCATATGTATTACCGGTACATGTATAATAATAATATGAAAAAAGGAATGAGTTTGCATTCTGAAAATTCAGTCACTAAACATAAAATTGCATGCATTGGTAATAAAGCATTAACATCTTCTATTTTATATATCTCACTTTACACCTTTTAAAGTATACCAACCACCCTTAAGTGTTTTGATCTGTATATTTCCATTTCCAACAAAATAAATAAAGTACATGGGATTGCATTGTACATAGTAAAAAAAATGAAACTTAAACAATATATTTTTAATTGGTCCACAGTATACAGCATGCATATAAAACAGGTTGGTCATTGAGGGGACTGCTGAAAAGCTGGGCTTGTAGATTGCAGCCCCCTATATTTAGGGGTTCTATGTCGCTATCTTTCAATCTAAATGTGAGCTTAAAATATAACCTCTCTAAAGAGCATTTGAATTTTAAATACACTCTTAATACACATGAAAGCAACAGCTGAGTAGACTAGCCTATACATGTACCTGCTCACATAGAATATGGCTGGTACCCGGCAAACTGAAGTCTGACTTGGGTTACGTGTGTGCATTTTGATGCTATTTATTATTTATTCTCGGTTTTGTGTTATTTATTATTTATTTGAACCCTTAAACTGTTAGCGCATAGAAAGAATTTGTTTAAAGGTCGATCTTATACATTCTATCTATGTTCAAATCATTTTCCAGGTGATTTATGGTGATTTCATAATAATCGATACACATAAAGAGAGAAATAAACAAACAAATAAATAATTAACAAATAAATAAATCCTGAAGACAATAGGAACAGCCTATCAAGACCTCAAGATAGAGCATGAGTGGGCCCTTTTCAGGGCAGGGCTAACAAATCATGTTGAAAGAATATGTGGTGTAAATGCAAATGTCGCTTAAAAAAGAATAAAAGAGAAAAGTTGCTTACGTTGATCCTTATCCACTCTCAAGTAAGTCTGTTGTGGCAGGTTTTCTCTTTCACATTCTGCCTCCCCTAAACAGGTATAGTTCCCCTCATCATCTAAGTCGAGGGACTTGAATTTCAAAGCTCGGCAGTTACATTCGCTCTCACAGAAGATCCTTCCATCGTCCGTCAGGTTGAGTGGTACGCCATCTTGCTGCCAGGATACCTGTGTTGGTTACAATGGAGAGAAAGACTGAACTAGTTTTATCATCTTGTGGCAGCAACATCGAAATATTCCATGATAATTGAAAATAACTATTTATTGTCCATTCAGAAATTTGTTTATTACCGGTATAAATGTTACAAATGAAATTTCTAAATAATAGAAAGAAAATGAAATTGAATGTTTATTGTCTATTCGGTAATTTGTTTTTCACTGGTAAAAATTTGCAAAGATCATTTTACAACAAAAAAAGAAATAAAATCATAATCATAGACAGTTACAGTAATGGTAAACTCAATTCATGATGCATATAAAAGACAACATAGAAACCATTTCACATGTACATGAAAGGAAAATGGAATCAAAAAGATGTATTTTACCTGGGCACAAGAAATAGGCCCCTATACAGTATGTATTCTTTTATCTGTGCATCATAAAATACAACCAATTTGTAAAGCGCACTACGTCGGTGGTTATAACATGCTGCGGCAGATCATTTGAGGCAGTTTATTGAATTATGTATGAATAAGTATTAGGCTACAACAGGGTATAAATAAGAGTCTACAGTCTACGAGACCGACAGTCCACGAGATGGACAGCCCATGAGACCGAAAATGTTGGTCTAGCAAACCTGAAAGTTATCAAAAAGCCCACAAGACTAACGTGTCAGGATTGTGGGCCTTCTGAGAGCTTTTTTTACAGTTCATCGGACTGATGTTATCGGTCACTTGGGCTTTTGGTCTCATGGGTTGTTGGTCTTGTGGGCTGTGAGTCTATCAGGCCAGTCCCATAATCAGACCTTACACTGCTCCCCCACTTGGCAGATGAGATCTTTGTACGTGCCAGCAGTTCCAATCTCTTCCGTGCTGGGGTCTGTATCTAGAATATATAAAAATATAAAAAACAATCAAGATACATATGTAAAAAAGAAGTGAATTTATCTATGAGGCACGGCTCAGCAAGAACAAGCGCCCAGGACATACAAATGGGTGCTTGAAATTGTAGACCCCCCAAAAAAATTATTTTATAATTCAAACACAAGTTCAAATCACAGTTTCACACAGATCCTAAAAATCACAATCTAGAGAACATTTGACACAGTTGATTGGTAATAAATCAGAAGTTACAATCCATATCAAATTGAAACTTGCAGAGTGTAAAGTAGTAATATGTATTTGGAGTAAGCTTTAAGCTATTTCACTCAATAATCTTTTCAAAACAAGGATTTAAAAATATGAAAAAAAATTGTAATTTTTTAACAATACAAGATCATAAGATATTTGAGTTCAAAAGGTTATTAATATAGCAAGATTATATTAGTTGAGACACTTTCAAAATTTTGATGATATCTATGATTTTAGAATTGCTTATCGGTATAATATTACAACATGTTGTTGTGATATTATAATATCACAACAAAAATTCTATTTAATTTTGTTTTAAATTGCCTTTATTGCCTTAATTACCAATCACATTGATAACATTCCTCAAAAAGTTTCATTTTAAATCAATTTGATGATTATTTCAAACTACTTTCATTACCAAAATATTAAATAGTACTGTAAATGGTATATAGGGCTGTAAGTTGGTTGTAAGTTAGCGTCCTTCTGGCATAAAATTTATCCATGTATGTTCTGACACAACAGTAATAATAGGCTAACCTCAGTTCATTGGGGCACCGCGTCTGGTCAGGTGGTCACGTTACCCAACCTTTTGTGAAAATATGCCCCTTTTTATTCAGGAAATGTTGGGGGTTACGTTTGTGGAATAAGCACCCCTTATCTACAAATGGTCTAGTCCAATTTACCTGACACTGTGAAAACCCTACAGCAAATCTACGAAAGGTCGCATGATCTACCGTTTCTGTTTCACGAAAGGTCGTGACCACCCGACCTGACGCGATCCACCAATGATTTGAAGTAAGCAGAATAATGGCATTTCTACTTACTGTTTTCATAGCATAGAGACATAGAGTTGTGTACTAAATACAACAGTAGAAGCAGGCCATTCAGAGCCTTGCAAGTCCAGGACCAGGACCGGGTCCAAGTGTAGACCTGTCCTCTAGGTGTCATCTTGTAGGTCTTAGGCATCTACACATGATGTCTCAGGACAGATTCTCTACAACAGAAACAAGAAAAGGAGGTTTTATGTAGGTTGATAAAAGTACCGGTAACAGGAACAATAGACTTCACAATTTAAAGATTTGACCGTTGCGGGTTAAAGAACAGGTCCAAGAGTATACTTTTATGTTCATTGTCATTTAGCAGTAATAGGTCTCAGATATTTATAAATGATGTCTCAGGTTACGTGTCTTAAAGCCCCACTGTACTTGCTCCCTCTATATAGAAAATAAGCCTAATCGGTGACCATTGGTCCCCCATGATCCTCTTTTTCCTATGTTAATTGAGAGCTGAGTTGATGAGATAACCACCTGTCAGTGAGCACCCTGGGTGGTCTAATCTGTCCTAGCCAAACTAATACAGACGGTCTTTAAAACAAAGTCAAGAAGAAAAAAAAGGAAAGAAAAAAAAAAGGAAAGAAAAAGACAAAAAAGAAGAAGGTATATCAAAGTTATGAGAAAAAAGAGAATTGATTTGAGACTTATAAGTTGAATGACTGTTTGTATTGGAGTTATTAACCTGTCTGCAGTTCAAGCTAGGTATCATCTTAAATCTCAAATCCAAGTATCAGACAATAGGTAAAAAAACGTATACATATATACCTCCCATAAAGTTGGGGCGATGTCGGAGTAACTTGAAATGCTCAAGGGGGAAAACCCTTGAGAAACTTAGAAGTGAAAGGACAGCTAAAACAGTAGACTAAGGGCGCGTTTATCAAGGCTTGCCACTAGATATGTACATATCGTACCCCACTATTGAACCTCACTATCATACCCCACTATACGATCGTGATTTGCGGGATGTCGCGTTTATCGTCCCTTCATGATTCAAAATAAAGGCCTTGTGTCTGCCCAGCTGTTTTGACCCGGGAAGCAGACAGTTTCTCGGAGGTCAACTTCACACACATGCTTGTACACAACACCTGGGTGGTCCTATTTGTATGTGAGGTTCAAAACAGCTTTGCGTTTATCGATCTCTCAGAAACGTGATTCTGGCTGTATGTCACATACAAAACACACCTTTTTTGCGTCTTTAGATATGCCCATATCTAAAGCCCTTTAAAAAAGGCTTTGCGTTTATCAACTTCTAAATTTGCCTGAAAGACGTTTGAGAAACCTGATTCTAGCCAAAAATTTGGTAGATAAACGCAACCTAACTGGCTGGTTTACAGATTTGAACAGCTTCACTAGCTGCTGCCATTAAGAGGAAATCCAATGAACTTTAATTATCCTGAGTTAGAAATGCACAAAACGCATGATCTCTTTTATTGCTCATCGATCGTTTCTAGGAATCCATAATTCCCAAACTCAAATCCAAGTATTAATGGGTAAGAAAACATATATAGCTCCCCTAAAGTTGGGACGATGTCGGAGTAACTTGTAAAGCTCCAGGGAGACTTCAAAGTCAAGGGCCAGCTAAAACAGTAGACTTGGCTGGCAGGGAAAAAAATACATGGGGGCTCGAGGCAAATTAGCCCCCAAAATGCCAAAAAGAGCCCCAGAAAGTCATAAAAGAGCCCCAGAAAATTTGCATAGAGTTCAATGCAAAACAAATTGAAGAGTGTTATTTTCATGCAAGCAAGCTTGAAAAGTAGCCCCCGAAATGTTTAAAGTATTTTTTTCCCTGTTGGCTGGTTTACAGCTTTGAATATCTTTATATTTAACAGCTGTTGCCTTTCAGAGGAAATCCAATGACCTCTATCCCAAGTTCAAAATGCACAAACCGCATGATATATATCATTTGTATTGCTCATCGTTTCTAGGAATCCATAATTCCCAAACCGACATACAAGCTCATTAAATTGCTTCCTACAACTACAAGTACTGTCAACAAGGTGCTCTTAATGTAGATGAATGCAAACAACAATTTTTTGAGTCACATTATAGGGATCACTCCATTTTGGAGTTGAATACACTCCAAAATTATAGTGGAATACACTCCAAAATTATAGTGGAATACACTCCAAAATTATAGTGGAATACACTCCAAAATTATAGTGGAATACACTCCAAAATTATAGTTGAATACACTCCAAAATTATAGTGGAACACACTCCAAAATTATAGTTGAATACACTCCAAAATTATAGTGGAATACACTCCAAAATTATAGTTGAAGAATACACTCCAAAATTATAGTGGAATACACTCCAAAATTATAGTTGAATACACTCCAAAATTATAGTGGAATACACTCCAAATTTATAGTTCAATACACTCCAAAATTATAGTGGAATACACTCCAAAATTATAGTTGAATACACTCCAAAATTATAGTGGAATACACTCCAAAATTATAGTTGAATACACTCCAAAATTATAGTGGAATACACTCCAAAATTATAGTTGAATACACCTCCAAAATTATAGTGGAATACACCTCCAAAATTATAGTTGAATACACTCCAAAATTATAGTGGAATACACTCCAAAATTATGGTGGAATACACTCCAAAATTATAGTGGAATACACTCCAAAATTATAGTTGAATACACTCCAAAATTATAGTGGAATACACTCCAAAATTATAGTTCAATACACTCCAAAATTATAGTGGAATACACTCCAAAATTATAGTTCAATACACTCCAAAATTATAGTGGAATACACTCCAAAATTTTAGTGGAATACACTCCAAAGTAGTGGTTTAAATTAGTCTTGTGAGAGTAGATTTCAAATTTTTTAACATACATTTCCACTCCACAACAAAGTGATTCAAAATACAGGACTTTTTTAAATAGTGGATATTTACCCCATGCACATTTAGAGAGAAGATTCCGGAAAAATATGACATAATTTTACAAAAGCTCAAATGTTAACCACAACAATACCAATGCGAGCAAGAAAATTCCCATATGAAAGATTATAATCAAAAGCCTTTCTAAGTAAACTATAGCACAAAGGCAGTTCATCTAACCACATGAAATCAAGTCCCTTTAAAAATTTGACAATAGAAGTTTAAACAAAAAAACTCACCCAAGTGGAGAGACCAGTGTATGCATTTGCTATCTGATAACCGCTCAGGAACTGTTTACAGTACATACCGGTACGTACTACTGCTAGTGCTACAAGTACAACCTTCAGTTTCTGCATTAATAATGTTTTGTATTGGATACCCGGTAATGCAAAACACAGAGATCCTTCACACAGCTGTTAGCTTACGATGGAACTTCCAATGTCTACATTGATAATAAAAATGAGCATACTGGTATTGCTATATAATATGTGTGTCTCTAAATTCCCCTACCCCTACATGTATATCCTGGTACCGGTATTCTTACCCTCCTATATCCAACCATAGGATATAGGTTCAAACAAATCAAATACATTGATGATTTAAAAGATATCTTTATATCTTGCTCTAAATCTCACCCCCCCCCCCCCCCCTCTCCCGTTCATATCCTGGTACTTTATAAGAAGGGAAACTGTTTCTCAATCAGATCCCACTCCCAACTATCCTAGGATATGTGTTCATACATGTACACATAAATAATTTGATGAGAAATTTAAGTGCAACTTCTGTCTTGTGTGTTTTTTAATGTAATTTTTACATTTTTCTCGAAATCCACCCACCCTCATATCCTGGTACTTAATAAGATTGGACGCTGAATCATTCTCAGACCCCCACCTCCACCCCCACTCTAGGATATTCAATTATCTATAAATATACCGATAACACTTTGAAACTGCAACTTTCTGTTTTGTGTGTTTTTGTTATGCAAATATCCTGGATCCTTGAACACAAGCTTGCCTCAATCAAAATCTCCCCGCATTACAACAATGTACAGTGATAAGACTGTAGGATGTACATATCCTTATACAATCTACAAAGTCACCATTCTCGATTTACTTATTCATGTATTTCATTGTATTTGGAACTGGTAGTGAATCAGGGCAGCAACTTTAGAATTGGAGTTTCTTATTTTGATATTACAAATTACTTTCACTTTGACTTTACCTTACATTTATATTATAATTAATTATGAATTCAGATTATTTTCTATGAAAGTTGACAACTTGACAACTATTGTTAGCCAATAGCCATTACTTTTCCAAGTTTTTTATTTTCATGAATTTGCTTTGTCCTTGTTGTCAAGAGAGATATACATGTATAAGCTAACAAATTATTGGCTTGTACACTGTACAGTAGACTATTGAACTAGAGTAGACACTCTCACACCAAGTCACCCCAAATTCTATGGAATAATACATGCAGTCACGGTGTGAGAGTGTCTACTTTATTTCAAGCAATACATACTGTATGTTAAAGTGCAGATTTAGATAATGGGAATAAAGAGTTCAAATGCACTTTTTTAGTTTGAAAAACGTTGGCACATTGATGACCATTAAACTCTTCAAAATTCAATTAGCAGAAACTTCCTGATCATGAAAAGTCAATAATTCTTGAGTGGAGTTGTACAGATGTAGTATCATTATAAGTGTCCTTAAGCAAATCTATTTTGTTACTGTTTGTAAACTTGGCAAGCCAAAGGCAGTGGCGGATCCAGGAATTTCTTACTGGGGGGGAGTGGGCACAAAATCGCATGGGGTGAAATATATGAAAAACGATGGAGCGAGGCGTCAGCGGCGAGGGAGCGGAGTGTTCAAGCGGGGGTGGGTCTGGGAGGGGGTCAGAACCCCCTCCCTGAGTAGGAAGCATTTGCAATTTTAGAACCACATTAGGTGCATTTTCAGGCACTTCCTGGAGTAATATGACGTAAAATTGCTTTTTCCTACCCCCTCAAAGAGTAGGGATCCAGGGGCGGATGATGGGATCTGGCTTTTTGCTAAGGGGGGGGGGGGGGGGGGTTGACCCAATGACGACACATAGCATCGTCCACGAGCCGCAAAGCGGCGAGGCGATTTTTTTTTTTTTGTTGCTATTTTGAACCCCCGTAAGTGATGTTTTCCTGGCATCTACTGACACAATGGAGACCATAAAAAGCAGTGCATGTTAATTACGTCTTTTTAAATCAAGTAAAAGTTTAAGGAGGGTCGACCCAAAGACGATGCAGAGCATTGTCCACGAGCCGCATAGCGGCGAGGCGATTTTTTGGGGTGCTATTTTGAACCCCCGTAAGTGATGTTTTCCTGGCATCTATATACTAACACAATGGAGACCATAAAAAGCAGTGCATGATAACGTCTTTTTAAATCAAAAAACAGTTTAAGGGGGGTTCGACCCATGACGATGCGGAGCATCGTCCACGAGCCGCGAAGTCCGAGCCGCATAGCGGCGAGGCGATTTTTGGGGGGCTATTTTGAACCCCCTTCAGTGATATTTTCCTGGCATCTACTAACACAATGGAGACCATAAACAGCAGTTCATGATAACGTCTTTTTAAATCAAGGAACAGTTTGAGGGGGGTTCGACCCAATGACGATGCAGAGCATCGTCCACGAGCCGCAAGGTCCGAGTCGCGTAGCGGCGAGGCGATTTTTTTTTTTTTTTTTTTTTTTTTTTTGGGGGGGGATATTTTGAACCCCGTAAGTGATGTTTCTTTGGCATCTACTAACACAATGGAGACCATAAACAGCATTTCATGATAACGTCTTTTTAAATCAAGTAACAGTTTGAGGGGGGTTCGACCCAATGACGATGCGGAGCAATCGTCCACGAGCCTCAAAGTCCGAGCCGCATAGCTGCGAGGCGATTTTTGGGGGGCTGTTTTGAACCCCCGTAAGTGATATTTTCCTGGCATCTACTAAACACAATGGAGACCATAAAAAGCAGTGCACGATAACGTCTTTTTAAATCAAGTAACAGTTTAATGGGGGTTTGACCCGATGACGATACGGATACTGTGTGGGTCTGGACACATGATGGCGTTTTTCTATTCACATCACATTTTCACTTGGCAGCCAAGGGGGAGGGGGGGGGTTTTACCCCCTTAACCCTCCCCCATCCCCCCACAGATCCGTCACTGGGATCTTTTGCAAACTGGAAGCAATAAGCATTACATGTAGGCGATGGAAAAAAAGTGCTTGCGAAACGGATAGAAACTTCGCGGCCACAGGGATGACAGAAAATAATATGACAATGAAACCAGCAACTGTGGCAGGATTAATGGCGGGGACAATCTGCATGCTGAAAGAGCACTTAGAATAGGTATAACGGAAAATTAATTCAAGACTAAGCTATAAGTTAGAAGTTAGAAGTTATAAAGGAGATAAAATCTTTGGTATTAGTCATGTTTGACTTAAAATTGCATGCCCCCCCCCCCCGCCCCTTATCCGGTAAAAAAAAACACCTTCTTATAATATCATCCCCCTTTCTTTCTTTTCCCTTCTCATTATTCTCCTTTTCCCCCTTTTCTCTCCTCTGTCTTTCCGCCTTTCTTCTTTTCCCACCTTTTCTCTCCTCTCTCTTTCCCTTTCCCCTCCTTTTTCTCCTTTCCCCTTTTCTTTCCTCCCTCTTTTCTTCTTCTTTCTCTCTTCCCTTTTTTTCTTTTTCCTCTCCTTTTTCTTTCCCCCTCCTTTTTCTCCTTTTCTTTTTTTTTGGCCGGGGGGGGGGGGGGGGGGGGGGGGGCACGTGCCCCCTGTGCCCCCCCCTGGATCCGCCACTGAAAGGCATTCTATAAGGGTACTGTAGAAGTGTCATAGTCGAGTGGTTGAAGCACTTGACTTGAAATTCGAAGGTCGTGGTTCGATCCCGACACGGCACTAATGTCCTTTGGCAAGGCATTAATCTATATTTGCCACACTCGACCCAGGTGAGGTAAATGGGTACCTGGCAGGAATTAACTCCTTGAAATGCTAGAGCACTGTAATGGCAGCTAGGCTAAAGCTGGGGTGATAATTAATGTGTGCGCCTCGGAATAGAATTGTCTAGATAGACGGTGCTATATAAATGCCTATCATCATCTATTGTTATTACTGTACTTCAGGGAATTACAGGATTGTAATGATTAAAAGGATCAATTGCGCAATGGACAATTAAACAAAAGCTTACAACTCAATTAATAATGGGATTTTTGCATCTCTATTCAATACTGTTAAACTTTTTTTTATTGGTTTGTCTGATTTCTCTGCTTCTATTGAAACTGAAGTAAGTTATTTTTGGAGTGGACTTGCCCTTTAAAAAAAAGCTCCCACGTTCAATTCATGGACAGTCCTTTGTGACTAAAAATACAAGTTACGAGATTTGCCGGTTTCTCATCTGCCTTGCTGGGCCGGCATCCATTGTTCCAACCCTTAACTGCACTGAAACCAACTCCATACATTGCTGGAGGAAGGAGTAGGTGATTCCCCTCATTCTAACAGCTGTTCTAAATGATTTCCATAGGCCTGTCATCATCAGCTCAAGTTTGCCAAATAACCCGCTATTTTAACTATCCCAATTGCAAATTAGCTAGTTAATCTCCGCCTTCATCAGCCCGCAGTTGCAATTAGCGGGATATTTGGTTGAGAAAATATCCTGAGAAAATCTTGGTCTATTTCCAGAATATCCAGCTATTTGGGAAATAGCAAGCTAATTTGTGCTCGTCCGAGCTAGTTTGTGATGAGCGTATCGGTCTGGTGAAGATGCAATTTTGAGCTTCTGGAAAATATCCAGAGTCTGAAAATAGCGGGTTATTTGGCAAACTCAAGCTGATGAAAACAGGCCTCATGAAGATGATCTATGCATGTACATGTACATGTACATGTACATGTAGTATGTTCATGTTATACATTACAAAATAAATCCCTTCATAATTCTTAAAATACATTTAGGTATACCTGATTTGGAATACATTACTTATGATATTTCATTATTTTAGAATCCTATTGAACCATCTGCTACCAACTGGGGCTAGCTATCAAATATCTTCTTATCATCAGTGAATTTGATTTTGATACCCTAGCGATTAAATTTTCCCAGATTTTTCCTGTTTTTGGTACCCTTAAGAATAACATGCTACGCACGCACATTACAAGCCTGGTGACCAAAAGATGCGTTTTTGTGTATGCCAATGATGTACAGCTAGACCTCAATGAGACATAGCCCCCTGGGTCTGGGATTTTATTGCATAAATATCCTGGTATGCATTGTGCACTGCAGGCCAGTGTTATGAAGCATCATGTGAATAAATACTTAAAGCTCATTCACACAAGCAATAATTCATTATAGAGCTACAGTAATTAGCCATAACAAATCTGTATAATTACACCATAAGATTTTTTTTTTCTGGTCATAAAATTATACGTAATTCATTTTTTTCTGGTCAGTCTGGTTGTCACATAACAAGAGGTTGTAGAGTGAAACAGGTTTTATATAGCAAAAGTGGAGATCTTGTGGTTAATTTATTTGACTTGCAATTCGAATTCAAATCCGAACCCAGCCCAGCAGTGATATCCTTTCGCAAGACATTCATCCAAGTTTGCCTATCTCCACCCAGGACTAAATGCAGACCTGCCAACCTCTGGAGTTCAAAAACTGTATTCTTTAAACCCAAAAGTTGTATTTTACTGACAAAAGTTGTATTCTTAAAAATAAACACGGACTGTTACGCGGATCAATGCCTCGAACAGTTCCTACATACAGGAAGAAATATTTTTAAGGGTCATTGGTTGAATATGTACGATTTCGTCACGACTCGTGTGTTCGATGAACCAATGAATATCCCCAAATTGCCTATTTGAGATGCTTGTAGGATACTCTACGTTTTTTTTTTGGTTAAAAATCATATTTTATTGAGGAAAATCGTACTGTCGTATTTGCTTCTAAAAATCGTACGAAATACGACTAAATCATACTGGTTGGCAGGTCTGCAAATGGGAACCCGAATGCTAGAGAGCTAAATATTTGGCCTAGCTATTGGCCATGATCAGAGTAATAATGTTGGAGTGCCAGGAGCGTCATGAACAGGGATGCCAGTGAGAATTGATCAAAGGGCCTGAAAATCACCTAGAATTAGCTATTTTGTACACAAAAAAGCCTAAACTATAGTCTGAAAAAAACTCACCAGGGCCTGACTTCAGGCTATTGCCTGAAAACTGGCATCCCTGCGTGAAGCATTGTACAGTACATGAAGCCACTGTTATTACTGATATTTTATTTCTTCTCCATTTATGCACCCTTTTCACTTCCAATAAATGTTTTTTTCAAATATGATTTTGTATGTACATCTCTGCGAGTCTGAACAGTCTCGTTCCTGCTCTGAACAATGGTTAACATTTATGATCCCAGCTCAGTAGAGGTCAAGGTTTGTGACCCCTCAATCAATATACTGGTAGATCATCATGTCTCTTGTTTTGATACACAATTCTGAGTAGACTTTCATCCAAAAAGATAAGTTATGATCAAGAACAACTTTAGTAGTGGGTATACTGCTTTGTTCTTAAAGGTATATGGCTTTATGAACAAGCCTTGTATTGGGATCCACAATTTCATAAAGGGGGGAAGGGGGACAATAAACAAAAAACGGTGCTTTTCAGATTGAAAAAACTTTTGGGGAAAAAAGGGGGAGGGGAACATTTTATTGATAAGAACTCTTAGGGTATACATGTATATGTATATGTGTCCCAATTGGGTTTTAAGGGTTTTAAGGGAGTCACAGGCCTCTTACGCCCTAAAAATCTACCAGTTTAAATGTAAACTATCACAACAGTACTGTTTAAACACTGGGGAAAACCTATCACTAAACATTACCTTTGACTGCACAATCTAAACAAAAGGACTACAAAATGTATGATTTTAACTACCGTAGTCAAACTCACAAAAGGATTGCATCTCGTGATGTAAAATATGAAAGAAAAGAAAAGAAAAAAGAAACAGGGCCTTTATTTTCTGAAATGCATTGCTCTTTCATTATTGAGGACAAATTTGAACAATGGAAGTCAAACGGAAAGTTTGAAGCCATGTGATATAGAGAGGTACTTGAGTACATCCTCTAGCCGACATACCATTTTAAAATCAGCAACCCTGGGTTAAGTAATCAACTCTCCGACTATCACAAGCTCACGGCTACAAATTGGCAACACTGTGATTTTTCTTTTATTACTTCAATGTGAACTTCGAACATGAACAGCATCTGCAGCTTACAAACGTCATAACTTTGTTATTTCTAGTCTATTTTTGTTCAAACTTTTATTCAAACTTTCACTACTCTGCTTCTCTGATTTTTTTGCTCTCCATCAGAGTAACTTGTACATTAAAGGCACTATGTCCCATTTGCAGGCCAAAAAAATGAAAAGGTTAAATTCCAACGGCACCTAAAGATGGGGCTTGAAAATGTCTTCAAGTGGGAAAATAACGACTATTAGTTGTCAAATCGACTTAGGAGCTACAGAGCCAATAAGTAATAGTCTTGATTTTCAGACCATTGTACCGAATGGTCATACGTTTTATGCTGCGCAAAGATTCAATCAGTTTAATTTTGGCCGTCACATGAAGTGGGTTATTGATGTAGACAAATGCTCATGTACCCTTTACAGCTCATTTTATGTATATTATTACCAAAGAAGAAGAAAAGCCAGTCAGTCACTCAATAGTGTCTGACAGTGAAGTCTAGCAAGTAAACAGGTTTCCTTGCATAATTTGAATATTAGGACACTGCTAACGTTTAAATTTCACAAATAGGACATACATGACATTGATATATTCATAATTCCTGCAAAGTTCTACATAAATTAGAGGTTGGCTGCAAAAGGGACATAGTATCTTTATTAAAGGCCTCGTGCAGACATGACATGGCAAGATCAAAGCAGATTTGTTATGATGATGATGTACAAAATGAAATACAGTGTGTGACATGTACGCTTTACGTTTCTGCATCTTATAACACAGAGCTCAGGGAAGATGCACAGGACCTTTGCTCTAGATCTGCAGTTGCCATTCATTATATGAATTAAACAAACAAACGCAGCGGTTTACCGCATCGTATCTGAACAAGCCACAAGGCCTCAATGGGGGATTCCCTTTAAACGTGAGTGTACAGTCACCTTGTTCACACTTGACTGCCTTCAAGTTCAAAGACAAATCACATTTGCTATAAATTTTTCCTCTCATTGCTCTTAAAGGGATCCAGTAACTTCGTCTTAGATCCTTAAAAAAAATCCTCAATTTAGCTCATTCTGCATTAATAATTATAAACATTTAGGTCAGTCAGGAACCTTCATGACTTTTACAAGCCGATCGTCTGTCTGATTACCAAGATATTTATGACTGAAATCGAAATCGAATTTTGCGTTTGCCTTTTCATAACACTACAGTCTATTGGGGAAAACGAGTATGGTATGGTAAGACCGGTCACTCAAAGATTTTTACTTTCTTGAGGTACTTCATGATCATTTTGAAGTGCAATTTTTTAGGGCTTCAATATTACACCATATCAAAGACACTGACAACATGTACATGTAGTGCCGTGCATCTCAGATTTAACATTGTTAAACGATCCCTTTAATGGTAAATGATACATGTTCATATATAAGCAAACCGGATGCATACCACTCGCAAAGTCTCTGACTGCTTTCCCTCAAAAGATCCCTGTTAAAAACTGTTCATATCCTAGAATAAAAGCTAAAATACCCTTACAGATAGTTCATGAAAAATGTAACAATTGAGAACTAAGATTTTTGTAGGATATGTGAACATATCAAAATCAGGATATCCTGATAGAAAAAAAAAGCTTTGTCACTGCAATTATGTTTTAAGGCAGGCTTTCCTGCAAATTAATTATTACCCTTGGATCATCCATTCACATCTTGAAATTTATAGGACTTTTTACGTCCCATTTCAAGGAATATTACGCCTTGTTTATATGCTGCAGTTTTATTGCAGTTAGACTGCCTGTACAAATGTCACAGCAAATACAATGATATAAGAGTAGTGAAAGTGTGCTTCACACATACACAGGTACTAGCAATAAACTGCCTTAAACAACTTTAAAAAAACTGACAACAACACTTGGATCATCCACTCACATCTTAAAATTTATAGGACTTCTTAAGTCCCATTTCATTGAATATTAAGCCTTGTTTATATATGCTGCAGTTTATTGCAGTTAGACTGCCTGTACAAATGTCACAGCAATTAAAATGATATAAGAGTAGTGAAAGTGTGCTTCACACATACACAGGTACTAGCAATAAACTGCCTTTAAAAACAAATCTAAAAAAAAAAAAAAAAAAATTAAAAAAACCTCCCCAACCCCCCCCCCCCCCCCCCCCCCAGTGCAGAAGGGTATAGTATATTAACCCATCCATACCCTTTAACACCAATTTAGAGCCAGGAGGGTGCATACTCTATGTTATAGTATATGAGTCAACACCCTTCCGGCTCCAAACAGACGAATGTTGTAGTGTGAAGGCAACATTGATGTATCTTCCGTGAGAATTAAAAATAATACACAGATAAAACCACCCGAGCAGGAATCTCTCATCAGACAATGACCTTTGACCTTTGGTATTCAATAACATTTCTTATAACCCCAAATACAATGACTACTCATACATGTACATGTATGGAAGAAAAAAAAAACCATTCAACCACAAACTTCATGGCACTAATCACTAAAATGAGATTTATGTATCTGAATAAAAATATGACATAAATCGTCTTGAGGTACAGTACATGTATTTCAAATATCATGTGTATATCAGGACAAATCGAAAGACAGAGAGGAGAGAGGAGAGAGAGAGAGAGAGAGAGAGAAAGAGAGAGAGAAAGGTGTGGATTTTTATCTGGGGGGGGGGGGATAGGATAGAGGAGGACAACGTGAGAAAGCTAGGTCCAAAACAAAAACTTGAACAGATCATGAGAATTTTTTCTGTTTTTTATAATGATATTGTTTTCTTCTTACAAATATCCTGCAAATATGAAAGGGAATATGGTTGTCAAACTCTGCAGCCGGTTAACAGGAAATGCTTGCTTTTCTTGGCAGGGGCTAAAAAAGCTACTGAAGAAGAATGATAACCACTGATTGTATAAACAGGATAATTGGAAATTAAAGACAACAGTGAAGTATTGTCAATGACTGAACTTTCACTTTGTGACCTAAACTTGCAATCCAGATTCAAAATCCATAAAAAGTCTAGAATTAACTGTTTGGAACCACAAGGGCATTAAAGGGCAAGTCCACTTCAAAAATAAATTACTTTTAATAGAAGCAGAAAAATGTGACAAACCAATCATAAAAAGTTTGAGCAAAATCGGATTGCTAATAAGAAAGTTATGAATTTTTAATAACATGAACAACTTTGAAAATCACAAGACAAATTGGCAACTTCCTCATGAGTTTGTGATGTCATTGCCTCACTATCCACTAAATGTGTTTTTTAGAATAGATAAATTTCCAATTTTCCCTCTAAAAATCTAATTTCCTTACACCAGCTTCCAAGTTATATTGATAGTAATATGTTTTTGTGTGGATGCACTAAAATAGAGTAATATTTTTCAGTTCAATCATGAAAAATGTGTAATTTTGATGAACTATGTATATAACAAATTAACAATCAATCAATGTCCTTTGGCAAGACATTGATCTACATTTGCCACACTCAACTCAGGTGATGTAAATGGGTACCTGGTACGAATTAATTCCTTGAAATGCTGGAGCGCTGTATAAACGGCTGCTAGGCTAAAGCCGGGGTAATAATAAATGTGCCTCGGAATAGAATTATCTAGATAGATGGCCTATAGAAATGCCTATTATATTATTATTATTACAATATTCAGAAAATATTGATATTGATTCTTTAAAGCAAATTAATGGAATTAAAATATATCAAGCAATTGATAAATAGTGAGGCAATGACGTCACCAAATTAGCAATTTGTCTAGTGATTTTCAAAGTTCCATAATTTGTCATACCGGTACTTTAAAAAAATTATAACTTCCTTATCAGTTATCCAATTTTACTCATATTAGTTTTGCTCTGTTTCTCTTATTTTTCTGCATCTATTAAAATGCATTTATACATTACTTCAAGTTTAGATCAGTATAGAGAGAAATTTGATCCTTAAAGAAGGTCAATTACTCCTCAAATTGGCAACAAGACAGTGTAATTCACACACTCTTCTGAATACACAAATACAACAATACAAATATATTTTTCTCATTCATCTATTTTCAGGAATCAAAGTAAAGAAACAGGAAGTATTTGTTTTCAGTTTCACTCTATGAATTTAAACAGAAAAGTCACATCCATGCAATGTGCGAAAGGGTAACAAAATATGGAGAACATTTTAAACCAAAGTAATGTAGGCTCCATCAAAACCAGGACTCTTGCCATTTTTAAGTTTAGAAACAATATCAATAACTTCTTTTGGTGTACATGCATACAAGGAGTAAAAAATGCAGATGATTTATTTTTATTACATTGTTGACATTTAAAAAAAGAATAAACCCACTTTCTAATGATACTAAACATAGCGATGATTACATGTATGCAATGACAAGAGAGATACATACTATATTTAGGGCTCTATAATATATTCAGATATTATTTTCAAACTGATATACATTATACAGGACTTGACACTTAAAGGGTTCAAGTAACACAGACCACATGGAGATTGTGATCATTTTTAAGTGGTTTTTGAAATACATGTTTGCACTTAAATTTGCAGGATTCTTTCATGTCCAAGGCAAATATTGTATTGGATTAATGATAATCAATAGATAATTATGAACATCTTTCTTTAATTGTTTCACAAATCACAATGTCTTGGTGAAACGTGTCATGGCCTGGATTAATGATGATCAATAGTCAATAGATAATTATGAACATCTTTCTTTAATTGTTTCACATATCACAATGTCTTGGTGAAAGGTGTAAGGCCATTAACAAAATATATACATGTTTAACGTCCCCGCCCGCTTCCTTTTTGGGGGCCGCCTCCTATTTTCTTTTTTTTTAAAGAAAAAAGAACATGAAAAACACTGCTAAAATGGATCTATATCTGATTTTTTTTTAAATGTCGGCGGCCATCTTGAAAAAATAGCCCGACTGTCAGGGAAAATGTACCGAGCGGCTATTTTGAAAAGAAAAAAAGGGCCTCCTCCTTCCTATTTTTTCGTAAAAGCAGGATGCTAAACATGTTTTTTTTTCATTTGGCCTAATGGCCTGAGTTTTTTTTCTTCATTGTTAAACTGAAATGTTTTATCAAATGATTATACACGTGCTGAATGCTCAGAGTTGAGGAGATATAAATCTTTTGTACATTGTAGCATTTTTTCATTTATTTAAATCAACTTTTAAATTAACTTGTTGATATTCAATTTTTAATCCATCTTATTTTGTGTATATATGTATTTTTCTTCTCCCCCCCCCCCCTTTATAATGTGCAATATTTTTAATCATGTACTGGGAGTAGCATGTGTGGGGGCACATGCCTCTGGGCAACAGTGATGAACTTCACTTTCGTGCACCCTGACCCACTTGCTGCTCCCTTATCTCTTTACATGTGTTTGTTCATTCTTTTTATGTACTTGTCTCTTGGCATGCTGTATTGTGCATTTTTATGAATGGTTGAATAAATAATACCGGTAGTAATAATAATAAAATTTAATATTTTAGTAGATGCCACTGCACTACACACAAGGTCTCTTGTGATAATTGTTTTGTATTTGTTATTTTTATTTGGCAAGAGTCGCTTTCGGTTGCATGAACATTTTTTGTTTTTTTATCAGTTTTGTTTCTATAGTTACAAATTTCAATGACATCGCAGCAATTAATGGACCATAGAAACATAGTTAAGGGAACACAGAACACCTTGATCACAGTACTTAGAGGCAGGATTAATGTTCTTAATTGCAATACAAGTTTCCTGTATCGCCCACGCTTATTCACAGCACCAAGGCTCCACTCCAGCAAAGCATAGAGAGTCAATGCTAATGCGTATTGACCTTTAGCACTCCATACTTGCTGTGAGGCAGGTACTAGGTATTATACACAAATATACACACCACACAATATTGCATAGACTGCACACAATAGGACCGATTGGGCTGATCGGCAAATTTGACACTAGACTTACACTAGCTATTTCATGTCATCAATTGTCACTAAAGTACTGATTTTTTGTAAAACCAGCGGAGTTTTGTACAGTGGTGTTTGAAATGTTGAAAATCAAAAGCACAGCTTTTACTACACAGCCAGGATAGTGATGCAGCTATGTGTGCCAAGGCTCCAGCCCAGTCCGCT